>JAYDZE010549143.1:0-13703 GCA_034509125.1 Monilaria moniliformis | reverse complement strand
ACTTCTCTAAAAGCTATATATTAGTTTTGAGTTGAAATGACATTCATTTATTGATGTATTTCTTTGTTACAAATATAAAATTATCAAAATTAATATATTAATTAAAAAAATCATAATTTTTTTTAAGCCCGATGGGTTAGCCCGAAGCCCGATAATTTAGGGTTAGGGTTGAGAATTCTAACCCGAAAAAATTACAACCCGAATGACCTGTAATCGGATAGCCCGACAACCCGATAAAGTCAGCCCGAACTCGAGCGGATTGACCCAATTGACATCTCTAACTAGTAGTGAGATAGACATTTGTGATTTTACATGTTTTTTTTTCTGAGTTGAACACTTTACATATTAAAATCCAGATATAGTACTCGTCGAATGCGTGTGATTTTATATTTATTTAATTGATCTATCGATTTATATATGAATAGTTTTCAACCTTCAAATCTCAATATTCTATAATTTCTGTTCCGAGTTGAGGATTAAACAAAAATTTATACCGAGTACCAAATTTTATTTTTACTTATATACTTCAATTTGAGCTATGGTACAATTGACATAGCATAGTTGTCCTATCAGTATGATCAATTATGCTGAAAACACGAGACAACTATAATTATGAAGATCGTACATGACAACTACCCATTAATTCTAATACTTACCTAAAAAGAATAATAGCTTTCTCTCAGCCAATTACAAAATATGGCATATAATGATTGAATTTTGATATAAATATCACATGTATATATTAACTTTTCGTTGGCTGGTCAATCTCATAACTTTTAAAACTGGAACAGAAAATCATAACTTTTGACATTTTCTCAGTTATCTCATATACCAAAATTCCAGTGAAGTTGGTGGTGACGTGTCAGCCGAAATTTCTGACGTGGACAGAACATTTGTTCTTCAAAACGATGTCGTTGAGATAATTGTCATTTAAATCATAACTTTTCGTTGAATTCCGGCCGACACGTCACCACCAATTTCACTGAAATTTTGATTCGTGGGATAATTGAGAAAATATCAAAAGTTATGATTTTATATTCTAGTTTCAAAAGTTTTGGGATTAACCAGAAGTTAACGAAAAGTTATGATTCAAATGGCAATTATCCCTTCTGTATATTCACGATCAGAGCATTAATGTATTACAAAAAAAGGTGGGGACTGATCACGCAATCGTATTCTGCAAACCAATTATTTGAAAACGAGTTATTTAACTATTATAATTTAGATTATATACATATATATATATATGTATATAGCTATAAATGTAGATATTGATCACCAATTTATGAATCTTATTACAAACTTATTATTGTCTTATATTAAATATTTTATTATAACAGCTCATATTTGAATATTTATGTATTTTATAAATTTAAATGAGATGAATAATAAGTGGGTTATGAGTTTGGTAGTATAATTGTTTTTCTTTGAAGGATTTTTAAGAGAGTTACACTACATAATAATAATTAAATCACACTAAGTTGTATCGCTGCACCACCATATAAGGTATGAATATGAAATATACTACTATGCGCATGTATACGGGATTGAACCTAGAATCTCTTGCTAATGAGAGAATCTTGAAGTGCATCAGCTTTGCTATTTGAATTAGCTCTGAAACATTAGATCTAGGACTATATATGAGTATATAAATTTTAAACTAGTTTGAATTTGAAAAAGATAAAAAAAAAAAAGAAGGATACACAAGTCAATGTTATCCCTGATAATAATAATAGATAAATAGATAGATAGATAGAAGCTAAATAACATAATGTTTAAAGAAAAGGAAGAAAATAGAAGAATCTAGCGTAGCATAATTGGACAAATTAATATATATGCCACCACACATATTTTGAAAGATGGGAAAAATTTATACAAAATTATATCACTTGTAAAATCCCGAATAAAACGCTTTATTTTTGTGGAGGTAGTATTTACGTTAAATATTATACTAGTACAAAATTAGATTTTTTTTTTATATTAGCAATTAATAATGTAGTTTGTATTAAAATATCATCGACATTGAGCCAAACAAACTGTATCAAGAAACCCATCCAAATTAAGGAGCATTGCCTTGGTGTTGCAATTCTTGAAAATGGGTTGGGTATTTACTAAAGTGGGGTGAAGATAACGAAAATCGAAAGCAAAAAATAAATTAATAGAAGAAAAAATGATTCAAATTAGAGGAAGATGGCCTCTCGATTTTGGGAAGACATTGCAGCCAGCTTAAGAGATTATATTCGGTGAAAAACCCTTAACCTGATATAGGAGGAAGAAAAAATAGTCATATTGTGTGGCCGTGGATTTTACATGCCATTTTGAAAAATAAAAATAAAATTTATTTTTCATGTATTTATAAAATTGAGTATAATCTTTTATTAATTCACGGGTTCAATTTTAATGTGGGCCATGAAATTGCATCATTAATTTATTTTTTTAAAAATGACTTAAAAAAAAATCATTTCTATAAATTAAAATAATAAATAAAATCGATTTTATAAATAAAAATACAAAAAAACTATTTTTCCTAAAAAAATGAGTTTTCCGGCCGGCCGATGTCGGCTGTAGTGCAGCCGGGCATTCAGCCACGCCTCAGGCTGAATTCTCAGCGGTCGATCACCGCACGTTATCGGAAACGCCACCTGCAAGCGACCGCTGCGTTTGGTGCGTTTTTCCAGTTGCTTAAGCATGCCCTTCGGGCATTCACAAACCCAGCTCCAAGAAAACTAGCCACAACTCTATTTTCGTCTGTCACGTCAGCTTTTCATTATTCAGCCACAAATCAACCACACCACCAACAATCCAGTCCCAAAAAAATCAGCCCAAATTAGCCACAACTCTATTTTTTTCATTTCATCAATTTTTATTATTATTCAATTTCATATATTTATTTACATTGAGATATTTATAAAATCAAAATAAATGACTAGAAATTCAAAAAATACTTAATTAAAATTCATAAATTGCATAATAAATGCACATTTATTAATTAATCTAATTTCTAAATTGTATTTTTGTGTTTCAATTCATCTTCACTATGTGCATAATTTATAAACTGCAGACTGCTTGGCCGCGGCTAGCCGGCCTGATTTTGTTCAATTTTCGGGGAGTGTTAGGGTTACCCTTAATTATATTTTTGGGGGAGAATTAATTATTTCTATTGCGTCGCAACAAGAAAATAAATAAATAAATAAATAAAATAAAAAGAAGGTAATCAACCATCATACAAAAAAGCCACCGACAAAAATAATGAATTCCACTAGCCTCCATTTTATTTCCAATTTTCATATAATTCTTGATAATTGCATATTAGAAAATGGGAAAATTGACTTGATATATCCTCATATTGTGGGGGACAACTCTTTCAAACATAGGATCCAAAGCTTTTTGAAGTGGATTTTAGAAGAAGCCATATATGTAATTGGGTGAGAACAAGCACCAAAAAGTTGCCCCATTATAAGCTTTGACAAAAAAAGGGAGAAAAAGAACACCCTTAGAATCTCTCTCTCTCTCATGCACATGAGCTGCAATACTAATCATTTATCTCTATATGTATGAGAGACTGTATGCATATAGACGAACGACATAATAAGAGAGATATACTTGTTCGTGCAAGCACACATGTACATATCTTAAATTATTACAATATACAAACCACAAGGAAAAGAAATTATATCGTAATATAGTATTAAATTTTTTGTACGACAAATTCACCTTTAAAATGACTGCTGGGATTTCGGATTTGTCACATTTACTACCGTTAGATAACCCCCTATACATATACATATACATATACTATCGAATACTAATATACATGAGAGAGAGAGAGAGAGAGAGAGAGAGAGGAGAAGAGAAGTCCAAATTGTTTAGCTAGGGTGACCACTCTCTCTCTCGCGCACAAGAATATCATGCATTTCATTAAAAGAGACCATAGGTCAAATTGTGATTTGGGTCGGCTACAATCACACTTTGGTATTGCTTCTGTCTCACACTTTGCCTTGCTCATTTTTACCTCAATTATTTCCCAAAAATACATATAGTCATGCATGTGACATCTTATATATATATATATATATATATAGATACATATATAACTTTTATACAAGTCAATCTATTTTTGCATGTATACGGCAATTACATACATCCATATTAGGGGCCGCTGCTAACATGTACTCCCACTGTCCCACATTAAGTATTCCATTTGGAAATGACACCGATTTTAAGAAATATAAAAGATATGGATTGAAATAATTAATGGAATGTGAGTCTCATTTTTATATATTAATTTTATAATAGAATGTTAGTATATTAAGTTAGTGGAATGTATAATCTATTTATTAAAATCAGTAAAAATAAAATATGACATTTAATGATAGAGATATTCCAAAATAAAAAAATTTGATTAATGGCGGACCAAGTAATATATAATTAGATTTCAAACTTGTAACGTTTAAGGCTAATAAAAAAGTACGTCTTTCGACTCATCAATATAAACAAAATTTAAAATAATATATAATTAATTTAGCTTTAAAATGTAGATATATGCATATTAGTCCATGACATGATAATAATAATGATAGAGGACTTGATATTTGACATATAATTGAATCACATTAAAACCGAATATTATAGAAACAATATGATGGGCCTACATGCATGCATCCATCATCCATGGCCGCCCCACATGAATTTCAGTGCTGGACAATTTGCACACACACACACACATCCTATATATATATATATATATATATATATATATGCACAACACAGTATTTGTGTGGTAAGAATCTTTACATATTATTTAATTCATAATTATGTGAGATTGCATAATGACAAACCAATAATGCATGGACGTATGTATGTCATTCCCCACAGCATATATTGTATATTCCAGCAAGGAATTTCCGACGTATATAGTAGATAATATAACTGAACATGGAAGCATTATCCTTTTATTATTTTGTTTGTACATAATTCGGTTTCACAATTCTTCATATGTAAAGTTATTGTGTTTTCTAAATAGATAATATTATATTTAAGAAATGGTTTTTACGGTAATTGATGAGGGCTGAATTAATTAAATAATTTGTTGTTATAATATTAAATGGGTGTTTGATAGTCCAGCTAGAATTTTTCACAGTCAGACGGGCCACAGACAAGTTATCTAGGTCTGCCTTCTACAGTGCCTAACAATGCACTATTTCCCACATTATGCACCACTTCTTATCAGTGCAATTTAGTACGATTAGGGCACTATTTATTCTAGATTTCCATCTTGCTCCTCTTATTTTGTTGTCGCCCACTTCGTCTGCCAACTCTCTCTCACTCTCCTTCGAGGCGGCGACTCTCTCTCTGTGTCACATGCGACTGTCTTCTCTCTCCCTCAAGGCCGTCATGACCGGCGGTAGTGGTTGTCGTCGCACCATGGCCGCCGTCACTTCACAGCCGTTGTTGCACCATGCATTTCATTTATTTTTATCTTACCTATCAAATAAAAACATTAAATTCTTATCTTACTTCTACAGTAAATTTTTATCTTAAAGTCTATTTTTATTTACTATCTCATTATATCTTATTAGGGCTACCAAAAGAGTCATTATTGTGTTTTTTAAATAGATAATATTATATTCAAGAAATGTTTTTTTACATTAACAAATCAAATCGTGCTGATTTGTGCATTTCTGTCGTTTAATGTATCATGTGGAGAATAATTAGCATGACATCAGATATATGAGAAATCAATTTATGAATTGTTAACCACATAAAGTCAACAAGAAAAAAAAGTAATTCATAGTAATATTATATTAACTCACCAGTAATATTGCAACACACGTCCAAATCCGTCATTACTGGCAAGTAAGTTCCTTTTTAGCCCTTAAATATTTATAATTTTATTTATGAACTTTTATATTGAAATTAGGAGTATTCAAATTTTGGTTATTATTTTTTAAAATACAAGAGAAACCAAAATTTTATAAATAAAAACCGAACCGAATCAAAAAATCCAAAAACCCAAAATCAAATTATATATATATTTTTAATGACTTTATTTGCAACAAAAATATTAACATTGATCCCACTTGTATAATTATAATTAAGTTATTTAAATAAAATTCTAACTAAGTTACTTAAATAGGACTGTGATATATATAAATTCGGATAATTCATATTTTGATTTTGTTCATTTAAAAAAAAAAACGAACGGAAGCGAATTAATCTATTTAAAAAAAAGTCTGAACAGAATCGAGAAAAAACTAATATTAATGTTTCAATTTAATTCGGTTTCGACAATTCAATTTTCAGATATCAATGATAGACATTTTTCAAATTATGATTGAAAATTTTAAAAATATTTCTTTGAATGTCCAAACAAGAGAGTAATAACGAAATAAACAATGGATAAAAGAGAATGGCAGTCCAACATGAAGAAGGATTATGGGTGATTAGCAAAGAATAATTACGATGGCGTCACTCTTAATCATATGAAATGATGATTGGTGTGGATATGCTTTTTAACTTTAAAAAATTCCAAAAGAAGAGAATCAAGAAACCCCACACGTGTATTTAATTGCAATAAAACAAACACCACTTCAATTTCTATTGAAATTTTGTAAACAAATATTTAAGATTTTTGGACCATAAATTAAGATATATCCTAATAATGATGCTGATTGCTGGGGCACCTCGTTTTTGTCGTGATTAAAGGTTAATAATTGCCATGCTTAAATATATAAAATTAGAATAGATGATTACACTTTGGCTCGATATGAGGCAAATTGTTCTGCACGAAATTAAAATAATAAAATAGGGAATGAATTTATAATATCCAAAACAAATTATATATACCAACCTTGTCACAAAATGGACTGCTAAACAAACTACAAAAGAAAGAACCACAAAAAGATGCTCTTTAACAGCTTCTGCTCCAAAAGAAAAAGTGCCAAAAATATATATCTAATGAAACCAATATTTTTCACTCAAATTCTTAAACAAAAAAGTATAGAGAGAATTCATAACATCAAATACAATATTTCATAGATAGTGATGGCAAACAACTTCATCTACATTCCTTAAGCATGTACAAAATGAAATACATATACACCCTTCTAACTAAAAAAAATATAGATGATTAAAAGGATGAAGGGAATGAGGAACTCCGACGGACATACCAACCAAATCAAAGAATTTAAATCTGCTTCCCGTTTTCAGACTACAAACGGAGTCATGACACGTATATTGAAGACGAGACCGGAAAAGAGAAATCACTCTTCAGCGCAGACACCACATAACCAAACCCAAATCCCGGAAGAAACTTGATGAATTTGTAAGGCAGAACACTAAAAATATAGATGTTGTGTCCAGATCCAGGCATCATGATAGGTGTAGGACAAACCAAAAGCTTGGAGGCGATGCAGGAATCCATTTCTTGAATGTAAGACCGGATCTTTGCAACTCTCTTTTCTAGAAGAGATCAACTTTCTTTTTGTTCATGTCCTGCTTCCACTTGGGCAGCTTGTAGAAAGAATCTTTGGCCATTCCCATTACTGACGCGAATTCCTCATCCGAAAGATAAGCCTGAAAACCACGGTTTGGAAGAAAGAATCAGCGCCTGTGGATATGAGGTATACAAACGTCTGTTCAAGAACAAACCTCTCTTCGTTTGAAATCAATCCCAGTCACAGGGTTGTCAGATTTGGCCTTCAATTGGTCATAGCTGAATGTACTTTGACCACTTTCGGAGCCATTCTCGTCCCGGACAGCCTCTGCCTTTGATCCCGAGTCCTCCCCGTTGGTTTCTGGTGCAGTCTCAACTATCTCGTTTGCCTTGACTTTCACGTCCTCTTTGGATTCTTCAGCCCCATTAGCATCTTCACTCTTCTCTGGAGCTGAAAGTAAAATTTTCTAAGCATTAGCTATATGACTTTAGCTTGATAGGAAAAAAAAAGCATGATGCATGAAAGGACATCTTATAATACCAGAAGGGCGAGCTTCTCGTGGTGGACTTCTACTTGGTCTACGTGGTTGGGAAGGAGAGACGTCTGTTGGGCCTTTCTTTTCAGCAGTCAGAACATTTGATAGAGCAGCCACAGCAGCTGCTCTCTGCGAGGCTGTACTTTTACCCCCTGAACGAGGGGTAGAAGTAGCCTTTGGAGATGAAGTTGAAGTAAAGGCAGAGTTCAAAGCAGCTAGAGCAGATGCTCTTTGAGTCGGTCCCCCATTATTTGAACTATTGGACCTCTCCTGATTAGCAGATAACTTAAACCAAGTCAGTTGTAGATCAAACAAAGTCCTGTTCATTCTCCAACAAAGTAACAAATGATAGCATACATGGAAACAGATATTAAACAAGCAGATCTGCACAAGGTTGAAATCAACATTCACGCACATAACAGTACACTATTTTTGGGATTACCTCTGCAACATGTCCACCACCCCCAAAGAGTAGCATGATCTTCTTCTGGAATGAATTTCCATGTGCCTGTTTTCAAAGAAAAAGAAAGCATTAGTTAAAACCATCATGATCTAGTCAGCAGCCACTCATTGTAAAAGAAATGCACATAGGCCAACTCTGTTGGTCATGTCTCAAAATTGGTTTGCAAAAAAAACAGAACACAGGAAATCATATAACTCTTGCCATACACTAGCTTTGGCAGGGTCCCACGAAAAATAGGAGGTGAAGAAGCTTGGCTCATTTCCTTCGGTCACTTTGTATAATGGAACCTTTGGGGGCAACCCCTCCAAGGAAGCAGCCAGTTCGATATATTTCTGCATAAGCTTCACCAGTCAATGGAGCACAAACAGAAAATAACAATAGCATCTCAAAAGTAAGAAATTCTACTACCTGGCCAATTTCAAAAGCATTTTGCTTCTCTTTAGAGTCAACTGATTGACCAACCCAGACAAACACTTCAGCATTTGTGTCAAGTATCAATATATCCTCAGTTAAAAGGTCATCTTGCGAGAAGTTGTATATTTCTTCCACCTAAGTAATTATATGTTATGTCAGAATACATGCTTGTGGTGTATCAACAGCTAAAACAAACTTCTAACTAATTTACATCCAGTGTATACCTCAAACTTTCCTGGAAGTACATGTGGCAGCATGTGCATCAAAGTGGAAAAAGGTTAGGACTAGCCAAAAATCATTGCATTCAAGATGCCGTTAGTCACAAAGTAGTATCACTAGCAAATTGCTACCTTTATTGAATGAGAACGCAAACAAGTGGGGATCTCTGACAACCTCAGATGTAACCTTCTTGCTGGTGTAGCTTTGCTTTCCTCCAAGAGGAAACCAAAAGGATGAGCTTTCAGTTCCTTCTTTGGTGTGTTTAATGGTTGATCCCGGCTGAGTTCATGAACATTATAGTTCATTAATGTCTCAAATTTCAAGAGAGTAGACACTATATAATATACTAATAAAAACCTTGTATAGATAAGCAACTAGAAGTCTCGACTTTGAGATGCAACAGAAAAGGATCTTTTAAATTATAATGCCAAATAGTTGAAGCCAATATAACTTAAGATGCACATATTAACGACTTGATTCTAAATTTCTAATAGAAAGATGCTATGAGCAACTAATTCTTAAGATAATGTAATCACATTATGCAGAAATGCGTAGTAAAAGAACAGTATGAGCATTATTTATATTTCTGCCACATTGTCTCAGTAACCAAGCAGACATATCTTTACAAATATGAAAATAATTTCTAATCAAGAAACTGACATACTGAAGTTTACTGAAAAAAAATGCTTACCTTCAGAAATTCAGCAATTTTGGCTGCCAACTGTTGCTGTTCAAAGGTACATTGATTACCTTGCCAGCTGAAAGTTGAAGATCCAGATTGCAGCAGAAAACATTCATTCGAGTTTAACGATGTTGCCGCCTAAGAAGATAAAAGAAATTGATAAAAACCAGAGGCAAGCAAGATAAACACATAGGACAACTCATCAACTCTTCACAACTTTGACATGAAACTGAAGCCAGTGATTATTTGACCACTGTTTACTTAAGACCCTTAAGGTAGGGATAATTTACCTGTAAAATCATGAAGAAAATGCCAATTCTTATTTGTCCCGCACATTTCAAAATATGAATGTCAAATCACAAAGTTTAAAAAATTCTCAATTGCCTTATCTGACCAAATTAATCACAAAGTTTAAAAAATTCTTAATTGTCCCATCTTACCAAATTTGGGAGAAATTGAAACTGAGTTGGGTTACCAAAAAATATACGTGGAATGAACGGCCGGTTAGCAAAACGACGCAGTATTATGAGGCTTAAGACAGCGAGAGTGGTTACACTTCTCGAATCATCAATTACCCGTGTCCTTGTTCTGTCTTGTAGGGTTTAGGGATTCAAATGAGAAAATTGAGAATTTTTAAAACTTTGTGATTTAATTTGGTTAAATGGGACAATTGAATTTTTTTAAAATTTTGTGATTTGTCATTCAAATTTTGGAAGGTGCAGGACAAACCAAAATTGGTCTATTGATTTTACATTTATCCCTAAGATAAAATCTTAATTATAGTTTTAAATTTCTCAAGTCCATGAATTAGTGTCCAATCTTTCTTTCTTGCCTACCATGTGAAGAGGTTTAAGTTCATGTTAGCATCAGACAGAAATAGCTAGAGGTCAAACAAGGAATCTTACAGCTTCAACTTGAACAGCCTTGTTGTTATGCGGACAAGTGCCAGATATACGGATTAGAGCCACACCATCAGAAGTGTATGTTTCATCATTTAAACCTTTGTCGACTATATAATTCTTGTAACCCGAACTCATTCCACCCTGACAAAACAATTTGAGAATGACGGGAAAAATGATCATCATATTAGGGTTTTTTTTTTTGCATATACTACTAATTTTTCTTTCCTTCCATGTAGTAAACTCACCTTTAAGACCACCATTGGCTGAAAGATTGCAACAAACTGTGGCGGCTCTTTCCCTTGATATATCATACCCTGTACAATGCATAGTTTATAGCTTAATCTCCTGTATGTAATTGTTTAATATAAAAAACATGAGGTTTATCATTACCAGCACTGGCCTCCCCTTCAGTGAGTTATACATTGTGTTGGCTAGTTTAGCAGCCATCTCTTGGTTCTCCTGAAATTTCAGTATGCACTTGTTAGCTCAGTTTTATAAGCCATCATATCAAACATTGACATAAGAGGTCTGCTACCACACTGATTCCACCTCAAATTAATAAATTTATAAGTTTTTCGCATAAACAAACATGTAAAATTTTGAAATTCTAAAATAATTTGCATTGCTTTCAAACTATAATGGCAATTTACAATACCTTGATGCTGTCTTTTCCAATCCAACAACACAGGTAGTAGTCGTCTTTTCTTTCGTGAGAATGGTATGTGTACAGCACAATATAGCAATCTCCACTGTAAAATTTACCAATATCTTCACTAGGCACAGGAGTTTTGGCACTACCATTGATGCACCAAACCTTGAAATGTACAATAAATGCCACACATTTCCATGTCATAAACAAACAACTAAGCCAACCAGAGGAGCAACCATTAATAAATAACAGAAGTTAGACCTCTGCTTTTCCACCTCCTTCAAGCAAGGGAGGGACTTCCTCATTTGCAGGGGCACTTTTACTAGCTCCCTTCATGACACCACCTTGCTGCTTCAGTAAAGCTACAAACAATCTTAGAAATGTTAAATAATTTGGAAGGCATTTTGCAGCAACATGTGCCTGAACCCCTTAGACTGGCATATACCTGCTACTTTTCCCCTTCCCTCCTCAGAAACAGGAGCAGCTGATCCTGATGGCCAGGAATCAAAGTTGGACTTGAATGAATGAGTCTCATAACCTTGAATTAGCCGAGTTAAATGGGTTGACTTTGGCCTATTTTGGCTAGCCACAAAATCCTGAAATGCCATTTGCACATGAGTTTACAATTACTAGTTGCAATACCAACATGTGAAGTTGAGATTCCAGTCCTCTACCTCTGCAACTTGAATGGCAGCTTTCCTCTCATCAACTTGAGTAACCCGGCCAACCCAAACAAATACATCGGAACCACAATCCAACATATAGCATTTGTTATTTTCCAAAAGTGACTTGGAAAGTTCGCCATCTACGCTCTTAACTTGACCATCAACAATACTGCCAAGAGGCAAATGAAAGAGAGAAGTAATGAACATTTACTTCCAGGATCTGATAATCATACACTAAGAAGACACTTAAAACAGTGAATAATGTTAACATAAGAAAGCACATGCGAACACATTAAAGCTTGATACGCGTGAAAAGAGAGAAACCTAACAAAAGCAAACTATTCTTTATGCTAGAAAAAATGTTCAAGAGGAAACCAACCTAAGCAAGGCATTATCAGTTTGATGGTTATGATTAAATTAGGTTCATGTGCCATGTGATGTGAACCTCCAAGGTAAAAATTGATACTGATAATTTGTCAGTAAGAAAGTGCTTTTGTAAGCTCAACATCCACATACAACATTACGACCTTAAAAGAGAACTATGTGTTGAATCCAGAAGTATTCAGATTCCATACTGCCATTAAGTACAAATATTTAAATTTTCTCTTTCACATCAGGTGTTATGCATTACATAACTTTCCTCTTCCATAACCTGCTATCAATTTTCAAAACTGAAATAATCAACCAGCTTTACATCTGTGTTATTTATATGCAGCCAACAATGCTCACTCAAAGATCACAGAGAATAAGAACCGAAACTAATTACCTAAAAAGCTTGGCCGGGGTCTTCTCTGGTATGATATCATCTTCAGTAGCAACCTTCTTACCAATTGGAGCAAACCCACCAAATAGAACCCAGAATTCACCAGAAGCTGTCTCAGCTTGCAATTTCCCATCGTCTGAAGTTTGGAATGGCATTTGCATGCTATTAAAATAAATGAAGGCAAAACCGTAGAAAAATAATAGACTTACATATAGAGGAACAAGAAACAGAAAATGCTAGATATTATGAGTCTATGACTGCACTCACCAACAATTGCAACATCACATGTTCCCTCATGATACTTATCCTTTAAAAACTGAATTACTTCTAATGCTTTTGCCCTTTCTTGAATATTAGAGTTTGCACCATTGAATTGATATATCTTGTCCTTGGTGTCAAGAATAAAAACATCGTCGTGGTTCAGTGAGGACCTTGAAAATGGAACCTGTAGTTGACGAAAAACCAATTGATTTATATGAAAATTTGCTATGAGATACTCCCATATGATGCTCATGACATGGAAAATTAGTCATATGCTATAATGTTGTGGTACTAGAATGCTCAGTCCTACTAGTGCTAGAATGCTCCAGTCCTACCTGCTTCAGTCTAACAACTCTTTTTCCTCGACAAACATATAACTGGGTTTCAAACTCTTCTTCTTCAGTTTTCCTAAATCCAGTGGCAACACCACCTTCCAGTGGTATTATGCATGGTTTAAAGTAAGACAAGAATTTGTCAGACTCATGCCCTTGTAGTTCTCTGTACTGCACAGCACGGCCACCAAGAGCAGCATCAAGTTCGACAGTTTTGATAGCAGAAGTCCCAGCTTCATCCTAAGTCATTGCAAATATTTGAGTTCCAAAGCAGATAACAAGATAGTAATACTATGAATACAAACGTGAATAAGATCAATACCTGGCTAGTGTCCTTTCCAAGCCAGAAGTGAATGTCATAAAGATAAGAACCTCCCTTACC
>JAYDZE010549132.1:0-13703 GCA_034509125.1 Monilaria moniliformis | reverse complement strand
AATATATATTATAAATATAGAATTCTTAAGAATAAAAAATACATAAATTATTTTTTGTCGTTTGCTTATAGCCCGATCAGCCCGCTAAGCTAGCCCGAAACCCGAACGTTTAGGGTTAGGGTTGGAAATTTCTAACCCGATTAACACGCACCCGATTAACCCGTAACCCGAGTAGGGCTGACCCGAAACCCGATGGGCTGACCCGATTGAGATCCCTAATTGGGAGTGGAAAAAATGTCTATGCTGCCAGTGGCTGTGGCTCCCATCCGACCATGATTCTTGAAGCAGTCGCCGACTACCAGCTATGGATTTGACATGCGTTCTTTGGTGTCACCGGGTCCAATAACGACATCAACGTGCTGAACCACTCCGACGTCTTCAACGATGTGTTGGCCAGTAGGGCCCCTACCATACACTTCACGACCAATGGACATTAGTATAACATGGGATACTATCTCGTGGACGACATCTATCCTAAGTTGTCAACTTTCGTCAAAACCTTTTCGTGTCCAACTTACCCGAAAAGAGCCTGTTTCGCCCATAAGCAAGAGTCGGCAAGGAAAGACGTGGAACGCATATTCTGCGTGCTCCAAGCAAGGTTTGCAATCGTCAAAGGTCCGACTCGTCCGTGGTTTAAGGACGTTATAGCCGATGTCATGTATGGGTACATCATATTCCACAACATGATTATCGATGACAAATGAGCAAACACCGGTAATTGGGTTGACGAAGAGAATACCAGATCCTCTACTGCAAGCGACGCTCCAACTCAAGGTGCCCCGACGAGCTTACGCACTTACGCCGCTTGCCGTGAGTTGACACTAGAGCACAACATTCTCGACTCTAACATGATATGGTTGAAGAAATTTGGGCACGCTTGGTCCTCTTTAGGAGTAGTATTTTAATTATAATTATGTAATTTTAATCTTGTTATTGCTACAATTTTTAATTTTATTTTTGTCGGCTACAGTTAACTTGTGACTTGTACTTGTATTATTCTGATTGTTGTAAGCTTTCATATCTTTGCTAGTGAGAGAAGATAAGAAAAAATGGCTTACAATCTCCAATCCATCATCGCCATCTTAATACAAAATCCTGAATACCGAACAAACATGTTGGATTCGTGATCACAACAATTAAACCTCAGATAGTCCTGGGGCTATCCAAGCTTCGGCCGAAAGATGCCTAAGGCATTCATGCTAATAAGTTCTACATAATGTTATTTATATTATATCTTACTTAGATAAATGCATCAAAATTGATTATGATATAGCAATGTGTTAGTCAACCAAATTGAAGATTTAGTGAATGAAATCCTGTAGCATCATTTCTGAATTTGATTTTCAAGTTCATTGCAAGTTAAATATCACTACAAAAAAGCGGACTTTAGCGAGTCAAGGTTACCGAGCACCTTCCGAGCCCGTAGCGAGCACGTCTCCTAATTAGCTAACACTTACTCAGTACAAGCAACTGAGTCGAAAGGGATGGAAAATGTATGGCCATTATCGAGCACCTCGATGCTCAGAACACTACCGAGCACCATTCTAGCCGGTAGATGGAATATATACCGAGCACACTTATAGTGGCTCGGTACATTGGCGCAAAAAATTTACCGAGAATGTTTGCGAGAAGCTACCAAGCAACATCATGCTCCGAAGTGAGTTTATTTGCTAATAAAATAAAATAAAAACACTTGTATTGGGCTGACCATGCTCGATAATGTTAGACGCGAGAAAATTACCGCAATTTTTTGGGGGTCAGAAAATTGGGCGGTACAATTCACTCGCAAAGGGGTCACGTACCAAGCACTGTATGCTCGGTAGATGTGCAGCAGGAATGTTCCCTGCTAAGTTAGCGAGTAAACGTTGCTCGGTAACAGTGCTCGCAAATTAAGCATAACATAATACATAGACCAAGTGCTCAACCATATGTTTGCAGTTTTTCTTTCAAATTTTCGCTCTTCGTGATTATTCACGAAATTAGCTTTGCAATTTTTTGTTGTCGTAGAACGGTGAAATGAGCGTTTCTTGATCGTTATTAGAGCTCACATACATAAATAAAATGTTAATACGTTTTTTATTTGTATGTGTTAAATTCAAATAGTTACTTTTTGTTCTTAATTAGGTGGTTTTCGAATAAATGACTAAAATTGTCGGTAAATTTGTGAAATAACACTTATTGATTTCGTCATTAGAGCCCACATACGTAAATCAAAATTTACTTTTATTTTGTTAATGTTATTATATTATTGCAACAATAATGTTATTATTAGAGAATTTATATTGCTTTGGTAAATACAATAATTTACGTGCTTAATTAGGTAGTTTTTAGAATTAGAGACTAAAATACAAATTTTGATAACTTAGGGACTAAAATTATGTTTTTTTCTCGAAATGTTATTATATTCTTGCAACAATAATATTATTATTAGATTATTTTTATTGCTTTGGTAAATATAATAGTTTACGTGTTTAATTAGGTGACTTTTACAATAAGAGAATAAAATAAAAATTTTGATAATTTATTTTGTTTTCATATGATAGGGTATTGAAATGGATATAATACTAAGAATGAAGTGGATATATATGAGAAAGTTTTTCACAGAAGAATATAATCATGATTTTATTAATGGATTAGATACATTTATAAATTTTTTCGTACAACATCCTTCTAAAATGGATGATTTCAAAGATTAGATGACCATGTGATAATAAGAGAATTATGTATACAGAACGACAAGGAACACTTGTAAGGAAAAAGGTTCAACCAAAATTACTATGATTGGAGATTTCATTACGAGACAGGAGCGTCGCCTAGTTCAGGACAAGCTGAATCGATGCATTTCGATCTGATGGAAGTGCACACTAGCAAATGTACTTTTCCCAAATTAAAACGACTGTATGCATCCGATGTTACAACCGAATCTATGAGATGACACGCAGAGCACATCCCGACATCTGGAGAGATGTCTCATCCGTTAAATTCCATAGGTTGGAAAGCCTTCGATGAGACACATCTCTTCTTTGCTTCTGAGTTGAGAAATGTCAGGTTAGCACTTAGCAGAGATGGATTTCAACCATTCGGTCAGACGGGTATGCAGTACTCGTCATGTCTAGTGATTTTAACTTCGTACAATTTGCCGCCATGGATGTGAATAAAAGACCCCTACATGTTTCTCACCATGATTGTGCTTGGCCATAAGAATCTAAAATAGAATATCGACGTGTTTCTACAACCCTAGTTGCAGAGCTCAGAGATTTATGGGCAAAAGAAATTCCAGCGTATGATATATCAAGAAAACAAAACTTTCAACTACGCGCAGTGTTGATATGGACTATTAGTTACTTTCCCACATACTTGATGTTGTCAGGTTGGAGCACATTTGAGCACTATCCATATCCGTATTGCATGGAGAACTCACAAACTTTGCATTTGAATCATGGATGGAAAATCAGTTGGTTTGATTGCTACAAAATGCTTTTCAATAGAAATTACCAGTTCTGCAAAGATAAGAACAACTTCAGGAAGAGCATAGTCGAGAATTCTGGTCCTTCTCCAATTTTAAATGTAGAACAAGTACTTAATCACATGTACCAATTAGGTTTCATGAGGGTGTTTGATGAATGTGCTGAAATGGCCAACTTGAAGTCGAGCCATATTTTTTGGTGGAAGAAATGGAGTATATTTTGGGATCTCCCGTATTGGAAAACAAATCTGATTCGCCACAATTTAGATGTCATGCACATAAAAAAGAATGTATTCGACAATATTTTCAATACCATAATGAATGTCGAAGGCAAGACGAAGGATAATGCAAATACAAGATGAGATTTGGAAGAGCTTGGCATACAGCCCGAGCTTTGCCCTCGTGGTGTGAGATATCCTAAAGCTGACTTCACGCTCGACAAAGAAAGTATATCATTGTTGCTCACACGACCTCAATATTATTGTTGTTCTCTATATCCCCCCTCAAGTTAACTCCAAGTTATTGTTGTTTCATATAATGACATTATATGTTTTGTATTAGCTTTAATGTAGCTTCTTGGTATTTTGACTAGGGCACTGAACCTGTGATATTTTTTCTATGCACTGTGTATGCTCATGAGTGCTTAATGTTAGAGTTTGTATATTGAAAAGCATGCTTGTGGTGCTTTGTATTGAAATTTTTTATTTTCCACATATTGAGGAGAATTAAATATTGTCACATAATTTTTCTTTTGTGGTTATGGATGCTTACTCTTAAGCATATAACCATATATTGAGTAAACAAGTCATAATTCTATATTATAGACTGAATGGTGGATCCGAGGTTCACACGTATCTTAGCCAACTAATGGCACTGGTATGGTATTACACTGAAATAGATTACAGTGAGATACGTACGTCGACGATGTGTACATGAAGTACAAGGTTTTAGTGATCGATTATTTATAAATCTATATAATTATCATTGAGCATACAATATTGTTTATGCACTGCTTTGATTTATCAATAGGTGCTGGTGTTTCGCAACCCTAAGTAATTCATGATATCTTGGGCAGTGGTAATTAATATCTAGCGGTGCTAGTATTATTATTATATAGAATTGTGTCCCGGGAAGACCCAAGTTGATAATATCCCAAGAGGTGTTCGAAAAATGAATTTATTATACAAATATGTGTAGTTAGAATTTATTCCAGAATAAGAAACAAAGTTTTGAACTAGACCACTATTGGAAAATAATTTGATTAATTGATTAAATTTAGTAGCAAGCTTGAACTAATTAATAGATATTGGAAATCTTAAATATGAGAAATAAATAAATAAATTAAAATGGAGCCATATTGGTAATATGGATCAGAATGAGTAGTGCAATAATAATTCCTTAATGGAGTCAATTACTATTAATGGACTTAATTTAAATTGGACTCACCTTAAAGAATTAAGCCCATTAGAAGGTCCATTCGTAATTCCCCTTGTAATCCATGACCTAGCCCACCACCCCTATATAAAAAGGGATGGAGGACGAAAATCACAAGCAACACAATAGGGAAAAATTGTCCCCACCGTACAGTTCACTTGTGTAATTTTTGTTCTCCACCTTGGTTATTAAAGTTTGAAGGACTATTGCCCACACAATATTCAAGCTATATGAGAGAATATACAAGTAGATTCGAAGGTTGAATTGTTGTGGTAGAGTGACAGGAGTTGCAAGTAATCTACTACACTAATCAACAAGAAGGATCTACAAAACAAGATAAATATTCCAACTCTAGGAGCATGCCTTGGTTCTTTATTTACCTCATGTTGCCTGTCCAAATGCATTCTAAGTTGATTAGATTGTGTAATTAAATCTGAATATCATCATATGGTATTCTTAGCAGTAAGAGGATTATTCATTGATCCCCTAGAAATTGGTATAAGAACCGGATCATCTACTTGTTGCATTCCTAAATCTGATACAGAATTGTAGATTTATTTTTCTGCAATTATCAAATTTATTTGGCTTGAATGTATTTAAATTTTGTTCTATTGCTTTTTGCCTAGTTTATGGCATGAATTGTAAATCCACGGTGGTTGATCGTGGTTGACTAGGATTTTTCGTTTATTTTCTTGTAATTCTTGCAATTGGACGAGAAATCAAATGAATAACACAAATAACGAAGAATGAAGGTTAGATCCGAGCCATGACATGACGTGTCAGGGAGCCCTACCCAAGAACACTCACGGCGTGCCCTGTCGGGGCTTTGGCGGCAGCCGCTGCCACTATGCGCAAGATGCAAGGGGCACCGCAGATGGTAGTAGGGGACTAGCCGAAGGAGCAGCGATGAGCGCGAACGGGCGAGAGCAGCGAACAATGGGCGGTGGGGCGAGGAACAAGGAAGCGGCGAATATCGTTGGGTTGTCCTCGTCAGCGTAAGCCTCCAGCCCATTGTGCACGGCAATGCAACAGACGACACTGGGCACTTGGCGTTGGGGCATGTAGGAAAGCGAGATGGGGCCCGACACTTGCGCCTAGTGGCCTCGATCAGCAATCAATCGAGGCACGACCCTTGATGCGCGGACGGGTCTTCGTGCGGGATGGCAGGCTGGGGAATAGGAGCACCGACGAGGCGGGGATCGAAGCCTTTGGCGGGACTCAGCCTAGGTGGCTCGGCGTCCCTCGGCAGGATGCAAGCAACGGAAGCGTCGAGCGCTCAGGGGCGTCATGGGCTGGGCGTGCGTCGCCCAGCAGCTTCCCTCGGCGGACACGTGATGGGTGTGGATGGTGTTGTATCCCTCAAAAGCAGGCGAGAGACGGAAGCAACAGGGCACGTGCCCGAAGAGCTGAGGGTTGGGCGTGCAACGCACAACAGCCCTCTGCAGGCTTCTGCAGTGTCATTCGGGCAACGGGTAGCCAGGCACGGCACACGAGCAATGGGCGGGCAAGGTCTGGGTAGTTGCGACAGGTGGCCCTTAGTACCCGACCACCTGGTGCTACGTTCATTTTACTGTTTGATATATAATTGTTATATTTACAACCTAATTTTCCATACAGCAGGAGTTTGAACTATATACAGTAATACTTAAGATGAATGTGTTGTCATTCAAAACTGGTATCCCATTTCGCCTTTTAGTATTCTTGTTGTCAACAATGTCTTGTTACCTCATCCAGTAACCAATTGTTTGTTTGCCTTCATGATTGCTTTATATTTATTTGTTGGTTTGTTGTAATAATGGTAAAAAGAGCTTTATCTATTACTGGCATGGCCTCAAAGTTAGCCGAGAGCTCGTCCATGGAGCTCGGGGCGTCCCCGTCCACATAGTTAGACGCGGGGACGTCTACACAACTGAAGACGGGTACACCTGAGCTGTGGTAGCCCCAGGAGGATGAACATAGCCGGAAATACATAAAGATTGGAAACAGACTGTAATTTTTTTTATAACTTTTCTACTAATTACTTAAATTAACCGCTCTTTTTATTTTAAAATTTACTAACTCTATTGATTTGCAGATTGTGGCCTTCTAGAATCACATCTGAGTTGTGTTGTGAATCTTTCAAGAAGGTTGTGGATCCGGTGGGATACAAGCAGAAGTCTCTAACCAAATAATATTTGGATATTTATTGGGAGGAGTTTAAGGTAAATACGTATTTTATATTTTTATATGAATTATGTTATTTTTAAATTATATTTGATTTTATATTATATGTTATTTTCTTATTTTCAGAAAATAACTAACTTTGAAGGTTATTCTGTAGCTATCGTAAATGCACTATGTGAAAACAAATTCAAAGTCAGATACGATGTTTACATCAACTAAATGAATGATACGATGAAGAAACTCTCTTACTTCATAGACGAGAATTGGAAGAACTACACTGACGGCTGGACGATCGGACGTGGTCGCTGTTTCCACAAGATGCTCTAACAATCGGAGAAAGGGAAAGAAGAATACGCCAACCACACACAGTAATGGGTCAGTTTCCTTTGGCGAGACGACGAAAAACATGGTAAGTTTATGTTTTCTAATTTCATTTTTATTGTTTTCTGAATCTTTTTCTTTTATTGTTTTCTAATTTTTTTTTTCCAGGCAAAAGAAAACAACAGTGAGATTTCTTCTCTTTGGGTACTATTCGAAAAGACTGACACGTTTACCAAGAAGAAGGACTCCCATGTAATGATGTATTCGCAACGCGCGTTGGACATATGGACAGATATCGACTCTATATTTACATTAACTACTAATTGACACACTCGATATTTTGGTGTTTTTAGTGATTAAATCTAGAATGTTTTGAGTAGTTTTGATTATATTTAGCTACATTTTAGTTTAGTTATCTATCAATTGGTTGTTTGATGAGTTTGTTGAGTTATGAAGGAAAATATGCATAAAAGGGTGTTAAAAGGTCAAAGGATCAAGAACTATACAAGTTCGATGGAGTATGGACCCCAAACGAACCGTTTGGTATAGAGTTTCCACCAAACGGACCATTTCCCGCTTCAGTGTTTTGATGTTCAAAACCCGACGTCTCAAACACTCTGTTTGGGAAGAAATTCTTCCCACACGGACCGTTTCCTACTTCGGCCAGGCCACAAATTCTATGCCGAGACGCCAAACGGTCCGTATGGCAAGCTTATGCTCCCACACGGTCCGTTTCCCACTCAAGATATGCCTAAAATGCTCTATCCTTAACCACTCTAGCTCTATCTTTTCTAAGCTATTTGTGCCTATATAAAGGGCCGTTATGCACGGTTCGGGGAGATTCTCTCACACCATTCAAGCCACAATATCACATATTTTGTGCTATCATTCATCTACCAACTCATTGGAGAAGTCCTTGCCAAAGAAAATGAAGTTCAAGGAGCAATTGAAGATAAGGCGAAATGTTGCCTCTACACAGGTTCTTTTAGCTTGTTTAGATTGTGTTCATGTTCTTATTTTGTTTTGTTTTACCTTTAGCCATGCTTGGCTAAATCTTTTATTCCAGGGTTAGAAAGTAGTCAATACTAGTTTGTTCAAAAGTTTGTAATTATATCCAAGACCTGGTCTTATTTTACCTTCTCTTGTTCTCAATGCCTGTGTTTTACTAGCTACCAAATAGATGATTTTGTGTGTGTTAATACAAAGATTAGATAACTCATTAATCAATAAAATCGAGAGGTTTGAGATTAATAGTGAGGAGATATAATCTTAAGTTCTTTTAAGATTTACAAGCAGAGGTTAACATCCTAACTTGTAATCCACTGCTTAGGCACTTTGAGAGGAGGTCTAACTAGTTAGGTGATTGTCTTAGCAAGGTTCGAGTCGTGGTTGGATATTAAATTGAATGTTTGAATGAATTGGTGTGTCGATGAAATCAATTCCCTAGAATAAACCCTTTATCTTTGTTTTCGAGTTTTATTTTATATATATATATATATATATTTACAAGACCATCCACAACAATCAAAGTTTGTGTGATTTAGATAGTATGAATTGATTGAGGTCATAGTACTTAAAATCGAACATAGTCTCTTTGGATACAATACTCTTTACTTACTATTTACTATACTATGATCTCATCGTTCTCTTGCGGTATAGTTTTAGTAGCAATAAATAGCTTGGTCACTAATTTATGTTTTTTTTTAAATTTAAACGATTTAATATATGCTTTTTTTTTTTCAAATGAAGTAAAGGGTAAAGGTATGAGTAGAAGAAAGAAAAGCGCTGGGGGAAGAAAGCCCTGATCTTAATGCCATTATCCTAGACGTTTCCAGGATGTCGAAGAAGAGAAGACAGATCACCAGAGCCGGAAACGAGATGATCATCTACTTTCCATTTGTTTCTGGCTCTTCCAGTTCGTATGTCTGAGTCGACCATGTCGGAATCGATGAGTTGGTCGAGCGGCGAGTTCAGCGCATACTGATTGAAGCCCAGTTTGAGGCCCAGAGTGTGACCATCCTAAAGAGGATGGAAGAATTGGACGTGTGCAATCGGGAACAAAAGGCATCGACAAATGCTCGAGTTGCAACGGAAGATGAGCGATCTCGGGACTTGGCCGACAAGATAGAATGCCTATTAGCAGGATTAGGAAATAAGAAGAATATTAGGATCGCGACTTTCCATTGTAAATAGATAATTTTTTTATTTAATTTTAATTATTAGTTTCAAATAAATTCTTTAATAAATTAAGAAAATAAACAAAATAGAATATGTAAAAAAACTAAATTATTAAAACTACCGACCACATAATATAAATTAAATAAATACGAAAAGATTTATCCGAAACATTACCGAGCACGACAGTGCTCGATGTGGAAACTATTAAAATAATAGGGATAAACACAACCGAGCACAAGAGTGCTTGATTTGTTAAATATTACACTATTCGGAATATATATATGTGCTCGGTAAATATATATTAAATTAATCGATATATGGTACCAAGCACAGTGGTAATTTGTTGTCTTACCTTTGTCGTTCATCACCAAGAAAACTTTGATGCTCGGAAATGTTTTTGTGCTGTGTTCGATAGTGTAGCGATGAAGCTTGCTCCGAGCACATTTTGTGGTTGGCAGGTGCTCGGTAATTTTGTTTTATCAAGCACTTTCATTTTCTAGTGTGTAGATAGATTGGCAATGACAGATCCATGATTATGTTTTTGGGGATGCAAATAGCAGAGGAAGAAGATACGGCGTTGCAGTGGTGAGAAGATCATGAAGATTTAGACGAGCAACATTGGCCAACTTTGTTTCCCTCTCACTGATCGATGTATGCCTCTCTCTCGCTCTATCACTCTCACGCTCTCGCTCTCTTTCTTTCTAGGTGTTTCTGCCCAATTCTCTCTCTCGGATCTATTTTTCCCTTGAACACTCTCTAATCGTTGGCTCCCTTGTCTCTCTAATCTCTATTTCTTTTGCAAAATAAAAGACTGAGCTAAGTTTAGTTAAGACCAAAAGAAAAAAAAGAGGTCAAAAGAAAAAAGAAGGGTTCGCTGCTTCAGGGGATATATAAATTTAAAATATTCATAAGTCTCCAATACTATATAATACTACTAAAAAAATAAAAACTATGGGTATAGACTGTATAGTTGTACCCCAATCTTACGCTGGATCTGCCGGTGCAAAAGGTTGGGCTAAGATTTATGTAGAAGACATATGTTTAGGCCGACTTCCGTACCCTTGATTGAACCTTCGGTTCGTTGGATTCGGATTAGTTTGATGGGCTACTTTTGCCAGCCCTAATGATGAAGAGGGTTAGTAAAAAATATAAGAGAGTAATTTGGGCCATAAGCAACTCATTTATTATAAAAAATTGTGATTTCTTATTATGCATTTTTTTCCTTTTTTTTATTTTATTTTATTTTATTTTTTTTTTTTTTTTTGTCTTAGTAATTTTTGTTTTTGTAAATGCACAAAAATTATTTTTTTGGGGGTATTAAGCCGTAAAACAAATACTCTCTCATCTTAGAAAATAATGCATACATTGGTGTAACATGAGTTTTCTAAATGTTAAGTAGTGTGTTTTGTGAGTGGAGAAAATATTTCACTTTGTTATTATTATATGTTAGTTACTATAGATAATTGTGGACTACATATATATATAGTCCACAATTATCTATATTTGTAAATAAGTGTGTAAATTGAAGATAAAGTATAAAGAAAATGTGTCTAAAAAGTGAAAGTTAAGAAATGTACAATATCTTATGGCATATCCCAAAATGACAAATTATGCACTATTTTTTAAAATAGGGTGAATATTTTTTTAGACGGCCGTAAAATAGATTTAAAAAAATAAATAAATATGGTATGTATATGGAGTGGTTATCCTCCTTCTTTAAGATATAAATTAGGAGCAGATCTCCAGTACCAATCAAATAAGATTCTACGGTAGGATAGTTATTTAATATTCTATTCGCCTTTTTCTAAACCTCAATTATCATTTCAAACATTTAGGGCAAAATTGAAAATTCATTTTATGCGGCTACGGTTCCTATCCAATCATCCCCGATAATTTAGCAATTCAAAATTTCAAACAATTCCACTTCGTCTCCCTCATCTCCGAATCGAAGAGCATGTTTTAAAAAAATTCCCCTTCGCCACCCTCGTCTCCCACTTTGATTTAGATGATCCCACTTTGAGGAGATTTGGGCAATAGAATATGTCAAACACGATAAGAAGTACAAGGAGTTCAACATTAAAAGGTAAGCTATTCAAATCCTAGTCCACAGAAATCCCGACTTATTGAGTTAATCGTGAGAATCGCCCTTTATGGGAGCACTATGTTTGCATTTCAGGCTCTCGTATACAAATTTGTTTGGTATTTGATATGCGCTGAGAATAATGTGGCCAACTCTTTTACAGACCTCACTTTTTATGTTTGTTTTTTATAATTCTCTCATCATATAGTGGTCCATTCTGTGAGTTGTGTTTTTTTTTTTTTGTGAACTTTCATTGTTGTATTGCTTTGTTGGACAATTTTTGTTGGAGCCAACATTGTGGCCCAAAAGTGTGGAGGTGGGTAAAGAAATTTCATGTGTATGGTAATGTCTCTAATATGCACTTCCAAATTGAATTTTTGAATTGTCATCATATCTGAGTGAATTAACGACGTATCTGTGTAAATACGTAAAACATTAGATATGGGTTTGACTGTTTGATGTATATGTTGTAATCGCTATGCTGTTTTGGTTTACTAATACAAATTTTTGATGAAACAGATAAAGAAACATCAAGGGTCCGTTTGGTAAGAAGGGTGAGATAAAAGCGTGAGAGATTCTAGGAAAGAAAGTAAGCATACATTCGTCCGATTTAATTATCACAACTAGTTGTTTGGTTTCCCATGTTAAATTCGTGTGATTAAGAAATGTGTTTGGTTCAATTGATAGCATGTTAGTTAGGAAACCTTATTTGACAAAAATGCCCTTACACAATTAGTGAAATTCCTGTTCAGTCATTTTCTCTTTCTTCTCTCCCAATATCATTTTTAAATATGGTATAACATAATTACTAGCTCAACAGCAATGGTGATTGAACCGTAGCTTGAGTCTTTCGGCGTGACTTACAGTTGCGGCCGACGAGGGGTGAGTCCGATTTCCGGCTTATTTTGGCATTGCGGCAATATAGGTACTCCCTTTCCCTGGAATTAACGGCCCTGCTTTCTTTTTTGGATATAGTTGGTATATTGTTGTGTGTGAGACTGGTCAACCTGCTTTTCTTAATTTTTGTGAATTTTTTTGAGAAAGTGTATATAACGAAAGCTTACTGAGACATTGGTGTTCCTCTTATTCACTTTCTTTTCACGAAAATAGGGTTCATGTGTATTTGTTTGTTTGAAGGCATGGATTTCATTGAAACCTATTTGATCTATGCCTTTGTAATAAATAATCCCTTATTTTTGCAACATCGAGTTGAATTTTGTAAGGGTTTTTTTGGATGAAGTTCAATCTCACCAAATCCGATATATGAAGTTACTTATTGCATATTTTGTAGATGTGTAATGGCTGACGACGGAGCTTCGTCTTACAATGTGGATCTGAGCCCGTGTACTCGAGGTTACTTTGATCTTATATCATTTCTGCAATCAATTTTATGTATTTGTTTTTATAATACTGTCTTCAAAATCTTTTATTAGATGTTGGTAACAATTGTGTACTGTTGGGGTTTTATTAAGATTCCATTGAAGGAATCCCCTACCCGAGATCTATCCAGTAATAATATGGGAAAACATTACAATTAATTCTCATGCAAATTCCTACAACTAGAACGCATAAATGCATGTAGGAAGTTACAGCGGGATTAAATCCTACGATCATGCTTTCTAAAGGTTTATACGAACTTACTTTTAGTTAGTCTCCAAAGAGTGACGTTGGCTTGCTCCTTCTCCACGAGACGAAGTCCAACATTGAGTCTTCTAGCTTGTTCCCGACTTCTAGGTGTATCTTTTGTGTGGACAAAACTTGAGACACCTAATAGAAATAGATAAGGAAGACAAAAATCACACTATTGTGTGGAGAGAGGGGGAGCCGATTTTGAGGATTTAGGGAAGGGATTTTGTCTTCTCTTCTCTTCTATTTATAAGAGTATTCATGGGCCAAACTAGGGATCCAAGAAGAATTGGACTGGGCCTCACCCAATGGAGTTCTCTTAATTAAATTAAGCTCAAATTTAATTAAAGTTCAATTAGAATATTAATTTATACCACTATAAAATTAATATTGCCTTACCCGTCCAATTCCAAATTACGAGAATCTGGGCTCCTT
>JAYDZE010549121.1:0-13706 GCA_034509125.1 Monilaria moniliformis | reverse complement strand
AGCCTTTAATGGAATCCATAAGACTGAAGTAATATTGCTTGTCCAGTCAGGCAAATTGATCTTGCCATCTTCTAGGCCCAATTGCTTAACGTCAGCACATACTGGAGAATGATTGGCAGGTGGATTATACTCTATGTTATTTGCCCCAAATTCATGCTTCTCAATTTCGATTTCATGTTTCTCCTCAATGCTCAAGCCAGGGCCGGTGTCTATGTGCAGTACAGCACCCTTAAGGGAATAGTTTATTGGTTTAACAATTATCCCGACCCACTGTGTTTCATTCATCAGTAAAGCAGATGAAACAGCAGCAGCCAGATCAACTAGAGACCTTTGCCTGGCCACCTAGATAAAAATTTAAAGTTAGAAACCTCTATTCCTTACCATGCATAACACACAGCATGATATGCAAATTAATGTGCCATCATCATATCTACAATTGTACATTGCCAGCTCAGCAAAATGTGTAGCTCAACTCATGGAAAAAAACTAAACACACAATACCTTCAACACGGGTCTTGTTGGCTTTTCAAAGCTCATAAAATCATCAGTGTCTGCAGGCCCACCTTTCGAGAAACTATGTGATCTAAATCTTAATTGACCAATCTGTCCAGTGAGAGCCCCTAAAACATAGGAACCTGGTTTCTGTGGGGGCAAAGAAACTGTAATATTGTTCCTGCCGGGCCTTAGCACAATAGCTTCAGAGCTCTTTATTGCCTGAATACATAAGAAGATTGAGTCAACCTTTTCATGCAAACGATGCAGGCATAGAAACATGGGATCAAGGAAGTTTGATGATCACAAGGAAAGTGTACCTTAGCACCCTCATCAGTACTATTGGTAGCTGTAAGCATAACACTAAGTGATTCAAGAGTAATATCATCTGGAAATCCACTCCATAGAGCAACTGTGAGTGTGCCAGGGTCCCCATCGCAAAGCTCTAGAGGAGGTCCCTGATTGCTGGAAAATGTTATTAAGGAGGACACATCTAGGGGCACAGGATGCTCCATTTCACTATGAGCAAGATGGACAACTTCAGACTGAAATGCTTGTCGTTCCTTGGGTAAGAACAATCCTTTATCTAAGGATAACAATTTCACACAAGAAGATAAGTAGCCAGCTTGATCATTTAATATCTTTTGACACTCAGCCAAATTTGGCAGAACTTCTGCCAGCAGGTTCTCCCATCCTTCACCCGCATAAAGAGCACAAACTTTCTCATACAAATTTGCTGCAAAATCATAATTTCCATGCTTATGGTAGACAGCTGCAATTTCACCATCAAGGACAACTCCATGTCTCTTCCACCAAGAACGATGGTAATTGTTTGCAGCACCCTTCGACAGATCTAGATATTTTTGCTGGAAAATAAAAATCAAACTACAGATATTTGATGAAATGATAATAACACAGCTCTGGAGAAACCATAACACAGTAGAGATAACCTAACAGAGGTCATTAAAGGATAAAAACTTTAACTATTACTAGTTTGAGAAATTAAAGAATGATTATGCTCTAAGAAGAGTTACCAACCAAACAATCACAGTTACTCTTGATAACAGTGCTTCCAAAGTTCATTAAGAGATCATTTGCCTAAGCTTTATTAAAAAAAATTAGTAAGCTCCAAAGTTATATGGGATTTAGGCTTCTTACAAAAACCTCTTAATCTTTCAGATAAAACAGCTTAAAGAGCTTAAGATAGGTTTCTAACAAGTACTTCAACAGCACCAATCTTAGAAAGAGCTAATAAGGTATAAAATCTAATTTGTCATAAGCTCCGTCGTTAATTATATCTCATTTGTGATAAGCTCCGTCGTTAATTATTTATGGCTATGCTATCTCAGATGCCCTTAACGAGTCTTAAGTTCTAAGCATAAATCCAATTACAATTTTGTTCAGATATCAAGTTGAAAAGGTAATTAACCAGACCTATAAGAGGAGGTTCACGATTGACACGGAGTAATCAATCCATCAAGGTCAGACTTTAAAAGTAGACGTATAATCGATATATTGTACTACTTAGCCACTTGGCATTGACAGTAACTTGAGATTAACTTCATCAGAATGTAGAGGCCTGAAAGCCAATTACCTCAAATTCCTCAACAGAGGATAAGCTTTTCCACAAATCCGCATCAGAAATCATATTCCTCAAAGCATGCTCGGCAGCAACAAATATCTCTGCAAGTCTCATAGGCCGGTCAATTGAACCATCAAAGTTCCCAGGTGAGGACAAGGTCCTTGACATGGAAACATTGCTCACTTTATGCACCGCAGACATAGTTCCTGAACTGTCACTAACAGAGGTCTGAGAGGAGTTGAGAAAATTTTCAATCTTGAAGTAGTTATATGCACGCAGATCCATATAAAACTCATTAAAAAGAATAGTATACTTCCTCTAGTATTTTACAGAAATTCAGCTTACCTGACAGGACAACTGTATAAGCAGAATGTAAGAACTCACAAAGTCAAGGTCTTTTGCTAATTATATACATAGTTACTGAAGTAAATCCCCTAATTAATGACATTATTCGATGTCATATTTAGAAGTTTACACAAAAGCAAAGAAGAATGAACTAGGTTGTGTCCATTAATCTTGCACACAAGTAAGACTACATGTCCCATTAAGAAAATAAACCGTTTAAAAGACCACCAAAAACCCAAGACTATCAAGTAAGTCGGTCTATCAGTAATCTTTATATAATGTATAATTCAAGACTTCAAGTGTCCGTCATCTATCTATCCATGATTTTCTAGTCATGAATCATCTTCTTATCCTTGAAGACCTCTCAACTTTCTCCATTATTCTTAAGTGATAGCCACATCATGAGTACTTCCAAACAGATAGTGTATATATATTCTTTACTTCTTTTCTTTGTAACTGAATTGGGACTTTTTGGTGTTAAGCGATGTTTCAATTTTCTATATTGACTATATATGAAACACGTATCTACAGATGATCAATTCAAGAATTTTCCTGGGAAGAAACTCTATAGCTAGATACCCGCACCAGACATCTGGCTCCATTCTTAGACTTTTGATCATTCATTTTATCTGTTTTGGTCATTTCTTGTTTGTAAAGTAACTTGATCAGATCAAAATAGGTAGAAGAACTGGTATTTACTTTGATTGTTTTCAATCAAATAGCTCAGACAATAAAATCATAAGGCAAGGCTTTGTTTATGTTGCGTATTAAATGTGTATAGATAAACCTATGCAAACTGGAAAGTTTCATTACCCATCACCAGAACTAGGACGGCCGTCAAACAATTCAGACATATTTCCAGCTGAAAGAGATGCTCTACGACGGTTCGCCTCACGCAAAAGAACTGATGGTTCCAAAGGCAGAGGCTTCCTCTGAATGCCAAAGTGCTTAAGCCGTGGGGATTCTTGGAGAATCATCTGCACAACCAACATAGAATATAGCTATTATATGCATTTCAGGATTATTTCAATCAATACGTACCAATAATATTAATGCACACATCTTGAAGATGGATATGCAGGCAATATCTCCAATTATGAAGCAAAAGCAATTAGTGGAAAGGGGAAAAAAGGCCAAGACATTTTGCAATGAATTCAATTCCGTGGGCAGTTTGAAGGTTGAAAACAGAATCATATAATAAATCCTCATTAAAGCAAAACCAATTAGTGACATGATTTTCATATCAGATGATGTCTCTTTAAAATTATGCTATTCAAAAGATATACTGAAAATATTTTGTTTAATATTTTTGGCTATGTTTTGATGTGCAATGTTCCATTGCTATCGTTCAGACTTACCTTTTCTTTTGCAAGCACCTCAGATGAAGCATCAGGTGGAAGTGGTGGCCAAACTGCTGGCTTAGGCCAAGGCAGCATGCTGAGTGAAGCACTACATGGAAAATACAAGATTTATAGCAGTGTGCAGGAAAATGTAGAATTCTTTATGGTGATTAACATATTGACTTGGTTCTTCATGGCAGACAACTTTCCCTATGCCAACATTACCAACTATATCATTTCTGAAAAAAAATTCAAATTCAAGAATAGATCTTTCACAGAATAAGAACAAAATAGTGCTAGATCTAGTTTTTCTGGGGAGGAGTACAAATAACCAATACAAGATTATAGTAAAATTGAGTGCATACCTGTTAACAGGACTTCTTTCAATATCTGATCCATAGCCAACTAAATACCCTAGCCGCATAAACTGCCACAAATATAATTACATCAACTGGGAACTACCAATACTCTGGTCATTAAAATCTGGGAAAAGAATATGCTTTGTTCCTCTATTGACAGGGGGGGTAATAATGTTGGAACCAAATCAAAACAGTATGCTCAAAGACTAGCAAATATTAGCATTTCACAACCAATCTCCAGGCAAATGTACATTCTCTGCACTTGTATTGGCAAGGAAACAGAAAGATGCTATACACTGTTCGGTATTCAAAAATTATTCTTATGAAATTGCATATCACCTTTGTATGGCACAAAGTATATAACTCCCCTTGGACACGGTAAAACTCCTTTTCAACATCGGGTGCTGTTAATCCATCTTCATAGTTACAAGAAGTTGCACCGATTAATGCCAAGCAAGCTGTGATCACCCAGACTTCACGCATACAAAATGGCAACATACTCTGGGAGAACCAAACATATTAAAGGTGAATAATTCAACAAAATGTAATTAAGATAAGAAACCATCAGAACTAAATGCTAATACCTCATGCAAAGCCAATGCCCCTGAGAAGCTGATTATGAACGAATAACCCCTTGATGCAACTTCAGATGGACGTTTTAATTTAAAGAGAAGCTGAAGTCACAGAAACCCTTTTAGAGCATGTGTGAAGGTTCAAGCAAAATATAATGAAAGCAGCAATAATTTTCTTTGGAGAAAAGCAAATTTTTTTAAGTCATATAGAACAGACAATTCATCGAGATGTTAATGACATAATTCTTAATCTTAAATATCGTAGTAGAAAAACAAAAGAATAGAAAGAGAAGCCTGTATTATGACAGAGCATCATGGCATACATGATACATATTACAAAACAATCCTAAGCACATTGACAATAACTTTCATACCTTTGCTTGACAGGCAAATAAATACTGCCTGAACTCAAACCCCCTAAAAGAGTCATCTTGAACAATCTGTGCTAATGCTTTTTTCCCAGAGCCAAGCAGTGTAGCCTGATCATCTCCCTTCTCCACTCCTCCAAAGTCCCTCTGCTTTCCTGCCATATTAACTGGAATGCAGGAGAAATTGCAATGAAGTTAGGTTATACATCTGGACCTCTAAAACTAAAAATTTAGTGAGGTCAGAAAATTAGAGGAAGCAGCAGCATCTTTTCCTCCACCCTGGGGAAGATTAAAGGCAGAGAAATCATGCAAAATGTGAACAAACAAACAAAGAAAAGACAGATATTTGTTTTAGGAAAAAAAATACAGCAACCAACATGGCAGAGTTTCAACAGCCTCCCCCCCCAAAACCAAAAAGCCCCCTTTTACTTGAAATAAATCTACAGCTCATCTTTACTTTAAAAAGTGAACTTTTTCATTCAGAAGAGCAAAAGAACATCCCTTGCTCTCACGTTCGAGTGTTTGCTCGTCGTTTAGGCCCGTGCTCAGATCCTCTCCGAAGTTGCAAAACTAAACTATGATGAATAGCAACTGCACAATTACAATCCGACTATGTTTTTTTCTTCCAAATCAACTTGCATTCCAAAACATTAAAAAGTAAGATAGGACATGCATGAAGCACCTGTTTCCAAATAACAGAGTTCAAGCTCATCATATTCACGTAAAGCATCTTCATGGAGATGAGCAATTTCGAACATAAAAGCCAAACTTTCCTGTCACAGAGGAGAATATCATGAGTATATGACAAGAGGCCCACAAAGTTTACATAATTGAAAGTTGATCTGAAAAGGGCCAAAGGTATCAGAAATTTGTCCATAGCTTAAAAAAAACTTATCTATGTATAGTCGTCATTGCAGAATCAAGAAACATTTTGGTGGAATTTTGTGGCACTTTATGACAGGATAAAAAAGAAAGTGATGTGCCAAATTTTCTAATTTGCAAAAAGGACGACAAGTTGTACGGCGAAATCAACATTCCCTATTAAGGCTTCATGCTGATAATTTGTTCAAAAATCTTTCTTGCACATTGCAAGGATGATGCAGTTAAACTAACATAATGATTTTTTCTTAAAATCTTCATGCCACTCTTTTAGAAACTAAAGAATGGACTCAAGAAGCAGGCTTCTCTGTATCATTCTCCTAGATATATCAATTATTTCTTCCTTTAAGATTATATGTCAGTATTCCCTCACCCCACAATGCTATAATATTTTGCATTCTTTCCTACGTAACCAAAAGATCCTCATCTGTGCTAAGTATACTTTTTACTTCTAGGAATGAAATATAGAAATTCTTTCTCCCCCACCAATTTAGCAGCAGATTATACTGGATTATACTACATGTATCTTTGAGCTATTGTCAATTAGCAATTTATGCAGGACCCCATTTGTTTATATTCAGCTATTCAGTTATGCAGCTTCACTCTTAACTAGCTGTCTAGTATCATCATCAGCTGAAGTATCCATCAAGCAATTACAAGGCTTGTCCCCAATGTAATTGCCCTGAATCAGATATCAGATCTTAGGTAACTTTCTAATTTTGTGATTAGTAAACGAGGTATTTACTTTTCTTTTCTTTCTTCTTGGTCAAAGCCACATGTGCCTGGGCAAGGGGTTTGGCTGGGCCTGTACCTGATGTTGTTAGCGCTTTGGAAGTAAGCATATACAACTACATTTTCTAGAAACAAAAAAAAAAGTATAGATATTTCCTAAAACTGATAATGCTAAGTAGCAAGACAGTGAGCCTACTCTATATTTTCTTGAATAGGCTTTTAACTGATTTACAAAAATATTTTGTCAAAAAATTCTGTAACAAGAAAAGTACCTTCAGAATAAAAAAATTGCAGAAGTTCCAAACCGGCATGAATCTCTGTTCACTGAGCTTACGAATTTCTTCTTCATAAAATTGAATACGTCTATCAAGTGTATTTCTGATGCATTCCATAATTTTAGCCTCCAAATCTTCCCAGAAATTTGGATCAGGTCCATGAATATCCAATTTGCAGCACCTATATGAAGCAATTGAGAGACTATCAAATTAGGATTGCTTGTCTGTGAAAGTAAGAAATTTTGATTTGAATTAACTTGATCAAATCTTTTTCACTCACAAAATCGTAACCCGCATGAGAAAAAAGATATATGTTTGTTGACAGTTCTAATACCACTATCAGTCAATAAAATATAGAACTTCACAACATTTGACTATATACCAGCATAAAGCTACAGAAACAAAATTCTTCCAGTGGAAGTCTAACCTTTCCCTCTTTTTGGAGCTGAAATCGACTTCAAGTTTGGCATATACTTTTTTTGCCATCTTGGTGGCCTGATCGTTATGAGCTGGTGCTTTAGACACAAAAACAATAAACCACTCTCGTTCATCATTTTGAACTATTAGTTTGAGTCTTGGTTTAAGAATGTTCTTGAACTCGTCAAGATCCTACAAGTACAGGAAAAATTTACACATAATGAAATGAGAGCATACAAATGAATAAGGAGAAAGATGAAAATAGTTAGCCCACGGAGAATAGAAGTCTCAGCAAGTAAGGTGATAAAGTAATTAACTTGAACATATCTCGAGATGCAGAAATTCTTACCTCGCAAGTAACAAGAACAATAGTTGCATATGGCTCCCGGAACCAAAATAGTGACTGCTCTTGAGGAAACCGACTACGTAGTCTTGCATCAGTTGTCAGTATAAATTCAGCAGGTAGTTCATCAACAAGCACAGGATTGCGGGTCTTGTTGTTCAGAGATGCCCTTTTGAAAGGCAACCGCTCTTCAAAGCCCTTCTTGACGGTAGGCCACAAATCACTCACATCCTCAACTAAAACAAAATAAAGCAATACTTGTAAACTACCTTCAACAATTACCAAAAAGGCTTCATAATTCATCTCTCTTTTTTTCTTTCATATCAAGTACACGACTTATTAAATGCGTAATACCGCTTTCTATGAACAAAAACTCACAGTCCATGGCCTATACCAAAGAAATCTGCCAACTACAACACAGAGGTTAGCTTTCTACATCCAAAACAACTGACATACAACATAATTCAAGGCATTAATGTGCGATAGCTCATTCCGATAGTTAATTAAAATTTATGCTGGTTTCATCGCTAGTCATATTATAACATTAACTATTCGAACTAAAATGGTCCATCGTAACAGCAGAAACAGCCTCAGGAATGTAAAACACAAAAATATTCACCATACAAAGCAGTTCTTCTTCATCTGGATCAAAATGCTATACTCACATACATAGATCAATGTAATCAATATATCTAACAATGAGCAGGCAATTAACTTTAAAAAAAGGCAAAATTAAGCCCCAAAGACAATCAAAAACCCAACAACAAACAAAAAAATGAGAACAAAAAAACATTAGGCAGCAGCGAGAAGATAGCAAGATAAAAAATGGAGTTACCGGAGAGAACGATGTGATCGAATGATGATTTGATACTCTGAAACTGAGGTAAAAAGCTCGCCATATCTTCAGCGATCTGCGGAGAGCATGAGTGAGTGGAGATCGGTGGGCGACAATGCGACAGTAGTGGAAGCGTGGGCACAGTGAGAGAGGGGGAAACTCTTTTGCAGCTGCCGATTTAACCGCGGTCAGCAGATTTGCTTGCTCCCATCGAAGTTGGGATCCATGGATTTTCTTTTTGGGGAAATCACGTTTAGTTTTGTCGTGAGGCCTGACTATCTCTCCGCTAATTGAACTCGCTTATATACTCCATTCTATACAAATCTGCGTCGCAATTAGTTTTCTTTTTGAAATTACATATGATAAACATATATATATATAATCAATTAAAATTACTATATTACATTGAGATATGATCACTATACCATCAGATAAGATGAGAAATACTATACCACATATAGGTGAGACTATTGTCGTCATACAAGGTAGAAAAATACTCACATACATGTGAAATTGAACCCAAAACTTCTCGTTAAAGAGAATTTTATGATGTATCGGCATCGGTTAAATTAGGCCTTATTGGCCCTTACGTTACAATTAGTAATTAATTAACAGTTTAAGTTTTAATTAAAATTTAGTAATTCTCAACTATAACTACATTTTCCGTAATTAGATTTTATTTCTTAATTAAAATTTATTAATCATGATTGGTTTTTTATTTAAAGATGATGAGTTGTGCATGTGAATGCACGGAAAATGTGGCTCTAGTTGGAGCATTAGCAATGAGAATGTGCGGGCTTGTCACGCCGGGACGAGATGGTGAAATAGCCCGCTAGGTCGAGCCTTTTCTCGGTTGTCTCGTTACGTGCGTATGCACCGCACGTAGCCGTTTTGGTCAATCGAGTGACACGTGAAGACGCATCAGCCAAATTTCTGCCATTTTAATTTTTTTCTTCATAAAATCGAAAATTTCAATTTTCTTGTTTCTATTTTTCCGGTTTTACCGTTTGAAAACGGTAATATTACCGTTTGTCATTTTTTTATTTTTTTTTATCTAATACTTTGCTATAAATACCTCATTTCTCCCCCTAATTCATTCACATCTCAAAATCATCATCTTCTTCTCCATATTCTTTAAAATATTTCTCATTTTTTTTTTTCAATTCTTCAATTATCCTCAATTCCTTCTAACTCTTTTTCCAAATTGGTGAATACTAACTAATAATTCATACAATGACTTCGAATACACGTCCACGATCCAAACAATTAATTAATTTTTGACCTTTTTATTGACTAGCAACATAAAATTTTCATTTCTTATCTGCCGAATTTATAGTGATCTTTTGCTCAATCCTTTTACTTATTTATCTTTTATTTTGAGCATTTCCTGCAACTTAGAATCCAAGATTAGCAATTTACTTTCTCCCTTAGCAACTTTGCTTTGTTTATTTTCTCCATGGATTGATTCATTGTCCTATCTATGAATTTGTGAATTCACTAATATGATTCGTATGATTTTGTTGTTTCTTCACCACAATGATTGTTAATTTAAAACATGATATTGTGTTCCTGCTAGTTATTTACACATTGTGAAATTTTCTATTTATATGATTGAGTTAATTATTATTGTTTTATTTCACTTTATATAACTACCGGTGCTACTATTCAATAAATCTTTCTCATTTTCAATTGAATTCCTATTTAGGTTAAGGTTCTTAGAACTAACAATGTTATCTTCCATATGTGATCTAGAGAATATGCCAACTTATTATTGTTTGGTGATTTATTATTGACAATATTGAGCCCTCTCCCTTTTTATCTTTTAATTGAAGATCGTTCACTCATGTCCTCTAAATGTTTAAATTGTTCCGAGAAATAATAAATATTCGAAGTATGAAACAGAGTTTCATGTGTGACTGGGGAAGTAGTTGTGTGGAATTGGTCACTCCACATAACTCGAATCTCAATAGCATCATCTTCAAAAATAAGATGAATAAGTGAATTTCTGATTGTTGAGTCATTTTATTTCACCGTATTGGTCATTTTTTCATTTTTATTCTTTGAATATTTTGTTCTTTGAATATTTTGATCAAATCTCTTTCTCCAGAAACACACTTGTCCATGTAAAAGCTCAACTAAAGTTATTTGGGGGAAAGATAGATCATAATTGAGCATTTCACCTAGTCACTATAAACCTAACTGATTATGATTAACAAGTCATTTCACAATAAAGCCCAAAACATTTAAGAGAAAAAAAAATCAACGAGAATCAGACCCCACAAACTTAAACATAACATTGTCCTCAATGTGCTAAACAAAGAACAAGTAAATGAGAGGTAAAGAAAGCTCCCCCAAACTTGTCACAAAAAGTCCATGAAGCACACGGGCGGGTAGGTGGGTATCTCTCATCCTTGAAAAATCTTGTATTCCTAGTATGCTCCAGCATTTAAAAAAAAAACAAACAAACAAACACAAATGAAAAATACTCAATTCAACAAAAATTATCGGGGGAAAGAATTGAGCAAAGAAAACTCCCGACTTATTAAAAAAAGAAAACTCGTTGGATAGTCTCCCAATGCCTTTGTTTACAGTCGTTGGCTCGACTTAGTCCACTTTTATCCTTTCTGGTCCATGAGATGCGTCACTGTCTTCTCCTTATTGATAGTGACTTCATCTCCATTAATCTTAAAGGTGACATATTTGTCCTTTGCTTCGACTATCATATCTCCAATAGCTAATGTAGCACCCTTTACTCGATTACTGAATAACCGAATAAGTAGCGTAACGATCAGACAACTATATACATTTTCTGAATCTATTAATATTATTATCAATTTGATCTGACAACGAAATTCAAATATATAAAAGATATTTAAAATTGATAATCATGTTTAAAAAGAAATGGTAAATATATATAAAAGTGCAAAAAAATGCACAACAGTAATCGTGATTAGAATATATATATATATATATACATCAAAAATCATGACATGCCACAAGTACTATTATGATCAACTATTTACCTAAAAAGAAGAGTGACTTGACGGGATTGCAGTTGCTGCACTGACGAGAACCTAATCTGCAAAAGATAGTCTGTAGCGGGGTGAGCTCACTAGCTCCGTAGTATATTAAATGTTAGAACTAAATTTCTGAAATTAAATAAACGCTATGCAACCTATAAACATAATTATAACCCTATCTTTCAATTTTATCATCCAGAACATTAACTCTTACCTCATATCCAATATATAATTTTTTCAGCAATAAAATCCAATTCAGAAAGTCACAGTTTTATCAGAACTGAATAAGAGATGATCACATGCAGCTTTTGATTCTCAATTGTAACATATAATTCACAGTAACATATTTATAATGCACACATAAATACGTATAGCCCCAAAATGTGCTGAGTAACGACACAGGTACACGGACCAGATACAGATCACCCAATTGGGCGCAGATCACCTCGAAAGGCGTAATTCAGTAAATCAGATCACCACGAAGGGTGTATAACAGTCAATTAGATCACCCCAATGGCGTATATCAAATCAGATCACCACAAATGGCGGATATCAGTAACAAGCGACCCTCGCTTCGGTTATCTAGAAGACGAGTGATCGAATATGCAGTACTGCTGTCCTATGGCATGTCAACTATACCCAATGAGACACTCAAGCACGGGGCAATAACAGATATATCATACCTTTCAGATATTAAAAATATCAAGTTATAATTTAATCTCACAATAGACAAAATTTTCACGTTTATCGCATAATATTCAAATTCTAATCACATATCACATATAGACATATTACAATTCACGTTATGACATAATACTCAATTTCTAATCATATAAAGCATACATTCCTATCACAAGTCATACTATTAATCATTTCTTTTCTATATGCAATCGCATGGATTTAATTTAACAAATAAAGGTCTAGCATTTAATACACTACCTCGTGAAGCAAACCTTATCCTTTCCCCGGCTGCTGCTCGGGGCACGATCACCTTGAATAATAAATTTTATATCAATCAATAACATTATATAATATATATAATTAATAAAATATCAATTATATTTTATACCTAATTATTTTCCTAAAATTAAGTATTAGCTATTTTGTTATTGTTTTATTTTTTTATTTTTATTTCACAATTTATTTCAACAAATCTTTAGAAAATAAAACATCATTCTTCAATTATTCCTAACTCAATTTCTTATTATATAGGTCCATGTTATTTTCTTTATTTAAGCTCACATACTCTTATTCTTTAAAATAATAATATAGGCCCTTTTGCAATTACCTTTACTATTTATCAAATTATTCATAGCCCAATTATCTTATTTTTCTAGCCCAATTGTTTTATTAAATATAAAACCACATTTATTTTAAATTTTAAAGTCTACTTACTAATTAATTTGGCCCATTGCTTGATTAATTCCCAAGCCCATTTAGCTTTTCTTCATCCAACACACACGATATTTATTCATAACTTTTCCTTCTTTAAAATAGAATTTTCAATCAAAAAATCCTAACTTTCAATCTACAACCTCTCGGTTCTTTCTTTCAAAATCAATCTCCAAGTTTTTTTTTTAATTTCTCATCAATTCTTTCATTTTCAATTTTTTTTCACCTAAGGTTCTTATACCCCCGTAGTTTCAAATTCTCTTTCTACTTTTTATGTATTACTATTATTTATTTTCCTTTGATAGTCTTAACATAACTCAACTTAAGAAATTCATAAATTTTAACTCTTAGGCTCAGTTTGGTAAGGTAGATAAGAATGAGATAGGATAACTTATCTTGGGCCAACAGTATTAATTTGCTGTTTATTAGCTTAGACAGATTTTAACACGGCCCGTCGGGCCTTGGTTAATTAATCTCGGCCCGCGCAAACAGTCTCCAATTCCCACTGTTTCACCCACATTCACTCTCGGGCCAAAAGGGTCCGATAATTCACTGTTTGACTGAGATTGGGCTAAAATGCCCTCATCTCTGCCCCTGCGATCCCGTCTCTCTCTCCTCTCTGCCCATGCGATTCTGTCTCTCTCTCCTCTCTGCCCCTGCGATTCTGTCTCTCTCTCCTCTCTGGGCCTGCGACTCTCTTTCCCTCTTTGGCCCTGCGACTCTCTCTGTCCCTCGATGTCGTGGCTACCGGCGGT
>JAYDZE010549110.1:0-13706 GCA_034509125.1 Monilaria moniliformis | reverse complement strand
TGCTGATATACACGTGCAATAAATCTGAGCTGTTAATTTCTTAATCTAGTGGTTCATATATAGTCTTAGTTAAGCATGTAAGGGTAGGTTTCACCCTAGTGCTTCCCTGGGTGTGATAAAAAAGAATCATATCTTATGTATTAATCAAGATTAATTATGCACCACATGATATAATCATCTAACGGGTACAATTATGACACGTAGTACGACATTTTTCTGAATATGACTTTTATTAATATGAATGAAGGGAATTAACGTCATTCAGAATTAAAGGCAATTATGATAGAGATTTGGAGATCAGGTCACGATTCACGCGTGATCTGTTTCCTGAATAAGACGTTCATCTTGTAATACGCCAATTCTTCCATTCCACGAACCAAATTATTCAGAAGAAGGTTTTTTTCCATTCCGCTAATCAGAGTAATATAACAAAACAATGAAAAATAATGTTTCGTCTCAAGGTATGAACAATGTAATAATGCGATTGCTTGTAGATTGTGACTTTTTATTTCGTGCTCATCAACGATTTTGTGGTTTATTTTTATGTCTTAATTTATCAATCAATGAAAGTTACGAATGCTCAGTTTTTTTTATCATAAATATGAATCTGATTGGCAATGGTATATATGAATACTGGATTTTTATAAAATATATGAGTTATACTTTTATTTAAGTTATAACGCTCGAATAGAATTATGATGAAATGATATAATGCTTGAATATATTAAACGTACTGCTCAGTTATTGATGATATGATGGTTGAAAATAAACGTTACACTGCTTCAATATATATGTATGTCGTTCGACGGACACATGTTTAACTGACCTTTATTTTATGTTTTAGTAATGTACATCCCAGTTTGCACAGAATAATTGAAGATATTTAGAAATAAAATTTTAAAGAGTTTAGAAGATGGAATGACATTTTATGATAATTGTGCACGCGAGGTTGTGTTTGATACCCGCATATAGGGGTGATAATTCGGTTAGTCGGTTATCGGTTAACCGATAACCGAAACGAATAAGGTCGGTTATCGGTTAACCGATAACCGATATTTTCGGTTTCGGTTCGGTTTCGGTTAACCGATAACCGATCGGTTATAACCGAAAAATCGATATAAATATAAATATATAAAACATTGGTCGGTATTTAGACAAAAAGCGCATGTAGCACAGTTGGTGGAGAGCTTACTGCGCAGCCTCCAACACACAGGTTCGATTCCTAGCAGGAGCGTTTCTCTTAGTTTTTTTTTTTAATTAAGAGCAGTGATATAAATGTAAATGTATAAAACGTTGGTCGGTATTTAGACAAAAAGAGCAGGTAGCGCAGTTGGTGGAGAGCTTACTGCGCAGCCTCCAACACCTAGGTTCGATTCCTAGCAGGAGCGTCTCTGTTTTTTTTTTTTAAATTAAGAGCATTGAGGGGTCTTCTATCCCACATCGATTGCATAGTAGATGAGGAGTGGGAGAGTCCTCTTATAAGAGGGGGCAGTGACTCATGCTATGTTTCACATTATTCCTCATCCCACATCGACTATAAATGGGAAAGGGGAGAGGTGTTGGGCCTTATAAATGGGGAGGGTTGGCTGAGGCATTGTGTGGACCCGTGAGCTTTCCATAATCGCCATTATTCGCGATTAAAATTTCTAATCCAGTTTTAAATTTGAATTCGGTTCTTATCGGTTAACCGACTAACCAATCGGTTATAACAGATCGGTTAGTAGCTTAACCGATTCTATATCGGTGTCGGTTATTAGTTTCAAAGAAAATTTTAGTCGGTTAACCGATACGTCGGTTCGGTTATTAACCGAACCGACCGATTAATCACCCCTATTGAAAAGGCAAATGGTTTACAACATTTGTCAATTACCAAAAACAAATTAGATGGGAAAAAATAGCGCATATGCTTCTTTATTTTCATTGAATTATGTTTATATGGGCAAAAACTACTTTGACATTCTAAATCAATAATCAATATGATCAAAATACTTTGTTAAGCGTGCATTGCCATTTACCAACGATGAAATGAACAGAACATGAATAATTTGAATCTAATTTTCTGTATATAGTGAAAGTTGAATACATAATATAATTAACCAGACACACAAACAAGGAATATAAGTTATTAAAATTAAAAAGTTACATAATAAAAAAATTTAAAATTACATAATTGAAATAATATATTATATAATTAAAATAAAAAAACTACATAATTAAAATTACAAAAGAAAATTACTTATCCGTTGAGAGGGCGTGCCCAATTTTTTTTCTATGAGATCCAGTTGAAGTTGGCCGTGAAATCATTCTCTGCGAACAGAAGCGTGTCAACTGTGATATGCTCGCAATTAATCCTGCGCACCTTGTGATGGGTTTTCAGGGGCGGATGCCGAGCTAGAGGCGGCTTCATCATAGAAGAAATTAATTGCATCATTTCCTTCATCCTCGATTATTATGTTATGCAAGTTAATACATGCATAATTGACGTCGAATATGCATGATTGGTAATACATACGCGACAGACCTTTCACGATCACCAACGTGCTTGGAGTAAACCGAAAGATGTTATCGACCAGATAGTAGCCCATACTTTACAGTCGGTGATTGGTCGTGAATTCGATAGTCGGTGCGCTGCTAGTGCATACGTCGTTGAATATATGTGAATATTCAGAACATTGATGTCATTATTGTACCCGGCCACACCAAAGAATACATGCCAGATTCATAAACATTGGTCAGCAACCGCTTTCAGGATAATTGTTGGATGTAAGCCCTTGTATTGGCTGGTGTAGGCACCTCTCCATGCGATAGGGCAATTTTTCCATTGCCAGTGTACAATCAATGTTGTCTGGCATTTCGAGAAAGTCGTGATGTCTCATCTTGCACCGTCGGCCTCCTCAAATATGTATCGCGGAAGTCTTTGAAGACCTTGCATAAAATCGTTTGATGCACTCTCACCCCGTTGTGTCTGCGACATGCGGGTACTCGTTGAATTGATCAAGAGCTCTGTCGTATGTGAGCTGTCGTATAGCTGTTGTGCACTTCTACAATATCAAGAGCCCCTCGCGTACAACACCGTCGAGGCGCTGCTGTAAAAACTCATCACGTGACGCCAACGTGTCGGCTATGCGCACGAAGAACGACATGCACATACGGAACTGCCGACGAAATACAAATGCACCTATCGTGGTTGGTCGGAAAAATAATCCTCCACGAAGTGTCGTGTGACATTTTCATACTCGGTTCACGTACGTCCTCCGTACACGAGGCATCGACAGTGCTGCTTGCATTGTTTCCATGTATTGTTGCATCGCCAAAATTGAACTCCCCAAGACTTGAAAAGTGGCTTCCTTTATACCGAATGAACTATCGTCGAATTGATTGTCGGAGCATTGCGAGATGAATTCTCATTTTATCCGTGGGGATCCATGAATTTTGGAGAATTATATATGAAGAATTGAAGAAACTAAAAGATAAATGGAAGAAATTGAAATATAAATAGAGAAATTGAGATGAGAAATGAATGAGAACATATGTATTTTTGTAGAGGGGAATGGGGAAGCCAACCAATGGCTATTTGCAAAATAAAATAAAATTAAAAAACACAAAAACGGTTAGAAAGATGAAAAAGCAAAAACATAATAATTAAAACTCAAATTTATTCAACGGTATTTAAAAAAAAGTTAAAAGAAAATCACGCTCATGTGTGCGAAACGCCGTGCCGTGATTGGGCGGTGAAGGCCAGACGTGCGTGCGCTGGGACCGCACAAGCGGCCTATGCCGCGGTCCACGGCCCGCCACGCTTCCCCGCAAGGCGTGTAGACATTAATCAATAAGCAATGAGATTAATCAATAAGCAATGAGATTTGGAATTCTAAATCCCACCACTAATCATTATCCAATAAATGTAATATTACGATTTTTTTTAGTAACTAGGAAAATCCGCTGTTGTTGTCAATAATGTATCATAAACAAAATATAATTTGGACCAAGCTAGAGGTACTAATATTTTCTGAGAGACCTGGAGGTACTAATTTAAAATCAAGATTTGTTTTTTAAGAAGAAAATCAAGATTATTATATATAGATACAAACTTATAGGTATCATCTATACCAAACTTAGATTGTCCGAATTCAACCAAATAAATATAGCTGACCTGACACCTAGAATCAATGGTGCATATAGTATATAGGGATTCTAACATTCAAAATACTACTAGTACATAGCTTTTGTTAAAATCACAAACAAAATAGTAATTAATTGCAGTGAAACGACGTGTTGACTACGCCGCCAAAATAATAGTAGAGGCCGTCATATATTTAAAATATTGTAGGGGAGTAGGTAAATTAATCAACCAAACTAAGAGCACTAGAGCGCTCATCAGTATCGTGTGCTTTCAGAATCATAAAGACTAAGAAATTAATATAGTGATTTTATTTATGGAAAAAATGTACTAGTAATTTATGGGCTTGTGAGACTGTGAATTGTACCCAGAAGGAACATTAATATAGTGACAAAAATATAATCATTACTATTATATATGGGGATTCGAATAATCCAATGAGACATTGAATATACTATTAATTATTGGAGTAACAAAATTAGGGTAGCGAGAGGGATCACATGGGGAGCAATTATTGAATTTTATAATAAGTGATAACTTTCCTAGTGCTTTATGAAATTGATGTTGTATTTAATTTCTCCCTCATAATTCGAGTTATAATTGGTTTATCAATTAAGTTACTTTATATATAATCCAGTCAAATGTTTTAGATGCAAGATATTATATGAAGAATGGACTATAAAATTATACCTTTTTTAGGTAAATCACATTATAATCAAACTAGTACACACTACACTATTTTTATATAAAATAAACAGATAACTCACATGTTAATTGATTGTAATCAAATCAAGGACATCTAATGAAAGAAGGTACATTATGTTCAATCCAATTACATGAACAAAAAGATGCAGCAGAACAAACAATAAGCCTCACGATGATATTTTACTATGGACTTAGAGATGTTTGAAGTCGGAAAAACACAACCAAGGGAGAGCCTTATTATTATTTTATTTTTTTTGGGGGGGGTGGGATAATACTTATATCAAATTGTGGAATATAACTACATAATGTTTTTATATAATGGAAAAAGGTTAGCCGCTGAATTAGATTGTTGATTAAGGATCATATGAAAATTTAAAATAAAGTATAAAAATTTATTGAAACAAAAAATTTAAAAAATAAAATAGAAAAGTATATCGGTGAAAGTATATAATAATAATAAAAATTATTTAGTTATATAATAAAAAAGAGAGAGCGTACAAAGTGACATTTAATTAGAGGCGTGAAATTGTCCGGCAGAGAGAACCAAAAACCTCAAAAACGATATTGCATATTATAAAAACAAATTAAGGCAAATATGTTATTTGTAATCGACACAATAAAAGATTTGAGTCATTGACAAGGTTTGTTACAAGCATTGATTTCGGATTGCGAAAGACAGAGATTCATGGTGTTTCCACGTGAAGATGTTGATGAAATAAGACGCAGATGGATACTGCAGCAACACATCACCAACCCCAAACAACCCCTAGTCGCCATAATTATGCGACAACTACACAAATGCATGCCAAGGTGTTCGATACAAGTCTTCACTTAATCGGGCGTTGTCTCAGATCAAATTTTCCAATACACAGCAGATGTTCGATCAAAATCCCAACTGAAGACTTTATCATAATTTTGGGGGAAATGTTATGCAAGAGGGAGGCCAAGAATGATCCAGACATGGAAGCCAGAAGAGCCAAGTTGAAACGAGGCAGACCTATGCAACAGGCAAGAGGAATGCAAAGGGACCTCAGTTGTCTGAAATCCAAACAGAGAATAAGCCAAGGGCTAAATCAATTTGGTAGGGAAGGGAATCATGGCAGAATAGCAACAAGGCAATGTGCCCCATTGAGGTGACATTATGCCTAAATATCTTGATTACTTCTTCTAATATCGATCAATATTTGTTCATAATTATGCCTAAATCTTCAATCTTGGTTGTGAAAATTGGGGGATTGGAAGCAAATTCAATGGAAAAAACAAAATAAAAATTGAATGTTGGGTGTTTTTGGAGGACAGCGACAGCAGCAAAATAAGGGGCTGTTTGTGTTGAGTAAATGACCGTGTATACGATTCACATATCCAATTTAACCCTGTACAAGAAGCCAAAAACACAGTTGGATTGACTGTGTAATTCACATGAAAGGCTGCTCTTATTTGATGGCAAGACAGAAATTAAAGGTCCTCTTGATAAATAAAAAAGGTTCTAAACTAAAAGAGGGCCTCGTTTAGCTATATGATATCATTGGGTTTATACATTCTTTGCCATTTGTGTGAGTGGGGCTTATCTGTATCCTCATTTCAAAAGCAGCTTTATATTTATGAAGCAGACAGGGGAGTAAGTAAAGAATAGGGAGATTTCCGGGCATGAGGTGTTATGAGTGTGCAAACAAAGTATCTTCCAATTTAAAAGTGGTCTAAACCTCTGTCCCTGTCTGTGGATGTGTGCTTTGAGAGAGAGAGAGAGAGGAGGCCTATGTTTTTACAAGTGAGGTTAGTTCACCTGTAAAGTTGCTCCTGGTAATAAAGGCCAGAGAATTTATTGTGCAGAGACAGCTAAGCAGTACCTTTCCCCTCTCCAATGATGAAGGTGGTTTTGTTGCATGAAAGAGTCAATAGATAAAGGGGGCCAGAGCCATTTACCTCCCAGTCAAGAAGATTGTGGATTGCCCAATAGCATCACTCACCACTCTAATTCAAGATTTTGCTGCCTGCTTTCTTCAGTTTCTCAATCCTCTCCATAGATATATTTGCCTTGCTGTTCTTGGACCTGCTGAAATGGATCCTTCTAAAATAGGCAGTGAGGAATGCAGCAGCAGCGAATCCGGGTGGACGACGTACATAGCCTCCCCGGACCTCGAGCACGACTATGCTGATCAGAACGAAGAAGATGACGACAATGATGATGGCAACATAGCCCAAAAAGGGTTCAAAAAGGTCGAGCAAGAAGAAGCAGCAGCGGATAGCGATGATTCAATGGCCTCCGATGCATCCTCTGGTCCAAGTGATCAATATGGATATCTCGGAAGAAGCCATGGAGGTTTCATCCATGCAGGGAGCAACAATCAAAGAAAGTCGGCTGCAAAGAAACAGGAAGAGAAGAAGAAACAGATAAAAGGAGAAAAGGACAAATCAGGCAACAGTGCAGGAAGATTGAAGAAATTTTAACCATATTTTTTTCCAACAGCCCCCCTTGTGTGAAGGTATGCATACAGTTTTGTAGTTCTTGATTCCATGTTTATTGCAATATCATGTATAAAATATGGGTAAGTTGAACAGCTTTTCACTGGTTTTTTTTTTTTGGTTTATGATATGGTCTCACTTGTAAAGTTACTGAGAATGCATAGACTTTGTCATGATTTTGAGGCTTTTCTGTTGAACCTATTTCATCCTTCATTACAGAAACCTTATTTTTTTGTCAGGCATAAGAATGTGTTGTTGTTGTTGTTGTTTGGTCTTTTGTATCAATCATGCCATTGCCAGATTAAAAAATGTTGTAAAAATGAAATAAAATAGAGATTTACCTGCTCGTGGGAATGTTGACTTGGTTAATGAATCAAAGACAGATATGCAAGAAAGTGAAACTCCAACAATTTGGTAAAGACAGACGGGAAAACACAGGGTGTTTTTGTCCTTACATGGTCTTAAGATGTAGTGGGTGCACTTCATATTTATTATTGAAGAGATATAAACAAATGAATGACACCTTATTTACACCTTATATTGTTAAGATGCATTCGTTCGTGTAAGCTCAATGGCACCCAATGCCTATTAAAGGGGGAAAAAGAAAAAGTTTTGAACTTCTCACACATTCCAAATCCCAGATGTGGATGTGCACTGGACAAACGACGATTGCATTAGAGTTACACGTCACAATCTCACACATTCCAATCTCGAATGTGGATGTGCACTAGATAAACAACGACCACATTTTCTATTGCATGAACTCACGAAAACGCAAACAGAGGAAATGTTACTAGTCCACTCTCTTCCTCAGCAGCATTAGATTTCAAGGTAAATAGGCAAAAGTAAAGAAGACCAAATGCCAAAACATTGAGCAATATTCATGGATAATAAACTCACATGGTAATGGTTGTCAAGATATATCATTGCAGGAGTGAATTGTAACTTTCTAGTCATTGCAACTTGAATTCAGTCACCAATAGCAGAAAAGACAATCACTAGCAATAATTTAGAAAAAAACAGAAACTATGCACTAAAATTGAAAAAAACACATATACACTTTGGACTACACTGATTTTTGTCCCCATCAAAAACCTAGTGCACAATGCTGCAACTTTCCACCTAATACCACTAGCCACCACCATTTCCCCCAAAAACCACCAAAAATAAAAAATAAAAAATAAAAAAAACAAAAAAAAACAAGTTAATATGACACAATTTCTACATAACTCTAAACTGATTATATTCCTATTTAAGTCCCATGATTCCTAATCAAACCTTCGGGATGCAGAGGCTCAATCCTCACAACAACTTCTTGATTCAAGAGCGATGTGGAAGTAGTGGAAACAGACTGGCTGCAGCCCACAATCTTCTCACAAGTTTGAATGAGGCAGTGTCTGCAGGTGGGGCAGGACGAGTGCGAGCCAAGCCATCTATCAATGCAGCGGACATGGAAGCCGTGGTTGCACTTGGGCAGCACCCTCACCCGCTCCCTGGGGGCGAAGTCCGAGAGGCAGATGGCGCACTCGATGTCCAAGCCGGGCAGGTCAGCTGCGTAGCTTATGATGGGGAATGTCTTGAGGGCCTTCTTCTTGATCCCCGTGTCGGCCAGCTGGGCAGCGGGAGCCAGAGCCCCCCCTGCCTCGGTTGAGATAAGGCTCGAGCACCTCAGAACGCAGCGGATGATGGAGTTGAGGCCGAGGGAGCAGATCAAGGCGCAGAGGAGGACTGAGAGCACAATCACCATGTTTGCGTCGAAGTTTCTGGTGTCTCTGAGTGGTTGTGGTGTTGAGGGTGGGGGGGCTGAGGGGGGGCCTTCTTGAATGGAGATAATTGTTTGTGATGAGAGAGGGGAGAGAAGTAGATGCAGCAGCCATTTTTGGGTTTTTGAATTTTTTTTTTTTTTTTTTTTTTTTTGTGTTTTGTTGTATGATTTAAGATTATTTTTTTTTGGTTTGGAGGGGGATGCATGGTTTTATACTGGGGGAACCTTGGTGGGATGCAACTTTTGGGGAATTCGATAATTTTAGAATTTAATAATTCGCATCAACTGGTCATTGTCATGGTTTCAATTATGTTTTTCTTATATGATTTTTATATGATATCTACGAAACAAGTGTTAGATTTTATAGGACGGAATGCTTCTTCTTATGTTAAGGGTATTGCAAAATTATGTATTCATTGATTTTGCTACCCGTACAAGTTGGATTTACTATTTTTTTTTAAAAATATGTCGTAAGATCCATGAGTTAATATAGAACATTTGAATACTTTTGATAGAATATCCCGTTAAGCTAATAGAATGATAAGTGGTAATAGTCAAATCAAAGAATATAATGATTTAACTAAAAACTGATGACAGTTGAATGAAATTGAGTACCTACAAAAAGCTTTGATGAAAAGTAAGCAATATGCATTAGCAGTATTTTATAATTTATAATACTAAGTCATGATCAATTCTTGATATTTCAAAACCTCAGCAATTTCGAAACTTTCTTGTAATTATTGATCTATAATTCGATAAGTACTTGTACAAAAACAGTAATGGGCTGTACAATCAAGCTGGGCCCTACCACTCTTTGCGCAGCATAGATTGCCACGTGGAATTGAACATTATCTTGATAAAAAACCATATCAGGTGGGGCCCATATAAGTCAAGCATGGAAGGGTCAAAGAATTAATTTTTCTTAATATAAATCTTTAGTGTTATAATTTAAAATGCCAGAGTGGAAATTACCATCTGTCCAAATTTGTTGTACGATTACAATTGCCAATGGCACATGCACTTTGATGCTCAAAAAACACACAAAAGGTTGTCAATATATTAGCACTGAGATTTATTTTAAAATTTGCATTTTTGGCTTAATATGTCTTAACTTTTTCAAAGTTATGATATTTCATTCTTCACAACTTCCGATTTTTCACATATGGATTTGATAATAGCTTAAATCGTGTTCCTTATTTCTTCTTCTGAAATGCACGTGATTAAGTTCTTTTTAAAAGATACCTTACTCGTTTGTTACCGGTAATAAAGACGAAATAATATATTCAAATAAATAATTCGCTTGAAAACATAAGATTATTTGTAATGCAAAAATCTAATGTGTGTTATACATATTTGTGTGATTTAATTGTATGCCACCCTTCAAATAGGATACATAATGCATAATAATTATACATATATTAATTTGTTATTCCCTCCGTTCCGCACTAATAGGATCGTATACTTTTTTGGAATCTTCCAACATAATTTAATCATTTCTATTATTGGCAACAACAAGGCAAGGCATTTTAATAGTGAATTGGGTTGTTAATTAAACACCCCTTATTACAATTAATAAACAAAATTAAGGAATAAAATAAACAAACCCACCACCCCATTTCCTGCCCACATATCTCACCTCATTTCCATCCCCCACTCTCTCTCTGAACCCGCCTCTCTTGCTTCTCTCTTCTCTCTTCTCTCTTCTCTCTTCTCCATCCGAACCCTAAATTCACCCATATGTGAACCGTAAATCCCCCACCGCCTCCTTTATTCCGCCGCCTCCCTTTTCCACCACCTTTGCCGCCCCTCTCCGTCGTTCTTCCTCCGCCCTTTTGTCCTTCCTATGCCGCCCCTCTCCATCGTTCTCCCTCCGCCCCCTTTCACATTTCATTTCCCACCATCTTTCGTTCTTTCGCGCTAGATCTACTATGGCCGACGACCAAAGTGGTGGTGGGTTAATTCCTCCCGGCCGCCCCATCTCCGATGTTAAGCCTGGCGCCAGGGGGCCCGCTCGCTGCGGAGAATCTGAAATTCCGAAGCCGGCTGTCCGATCTGTAAAATGTGGCGACGCTTACCCCATCGTAATGACGTCTTGGAGCAAAGATCCTTACTGGATCCACAAATGGGAGGTTGAGGCGAGCGTGGCCATTGAAGTCCAAAGCTACGGGTCGGCCGCCAAAGGGGGAAAGAGATAGTGTGGAGTCATGCACCTTCTCAGATCTTTCTCCTGTGTACTTCCCGCGGAAGATGTGCGGCAAAACTTGGGATGAGGCGGTGGATGAGGCCGAGAGACAGATGAAGGAGGAATGAGGGAGTAAGTTTTTAAGTCTCAATGATGAAGACACAAAACGTCCTGATGAGGCTTGAACAGAACGAACACCTTTGGTGAGATATTTCCTTATGATTACTCCCTCCCACTATTCGTTGTTTGCATTCTGTTATATATGCAGAGATATCAAATTTATTGGCTGATTGTGATGTTGTTGATTTGCATTATGTTGGTTGTTTGCATGTTAGTTGTTTGGAGATTTGAGATATATTTGCATGCTGTGATGTTGTTTGGAAATGGTTGTTATGATGGCCGAAATGATGAAAAAAACTCTGATCTATTATTCCACTGCATAGTGTTGTTGGTTGTTTGAAATATGGGATATTATGTTGTTCCACTGTATTCTGTTTGGAGATATGTTGGTCAGATGTGCACAAAAAATCTTATCATTTTCATTCATAGTATGCACAATTTTTTTTTTATTACATAATACAATCTGTTTTTACAAAATAAATGAAAACTAAAATTAAAATATCAAATTACTTCATTTACTTTATTATTGAACCCACTCAAAACACTAAACATTTATTTTTAAATCTCCGCATCGAAAAGAAACGCCTCCATTAACAATGAATGAATGGAATTTTAGTTTTTAACCCTCATCACATCAATTCAATTTTAAAATTATAACACATTCGAAATTATAATTTTATACTACATAATATTGATACATTCTCACTAACGTAATATTGATATCTCATATGAAAAATGATTTGTAACCAAACGTATCATACTTTATATCATAGTGCATAATAAGCAAGACCAAAAAATAGAAAGTATGATAAACCACAACTTGCCTATATTGCTACAAAATTATACACATATAATGCAAAGAAAGGTTTTACCTTGGTGATAAAAATCAATTCCTTTCAAGTCGAATAATGAAAATTACAGAAGTGTAAAAGGTTTTATGAACTAAAAGCAATATTTTTGTTAGTCATTAGTAGTAGGGGTGAACATTCGGTTTTCGGTTCATTTTTTTGCCCAAACCGAACCGAACCGAACCGAAAAACTGATTTTTTTAAAATTAAAACCGAACCGAACCGAATTATCCGAAAAACCGAACCCGAAAAACCGAAATCCGAAACGAAAAAACCGAAATTTTATAAAATTATCCGAAAACCGCTATTTTATTAATTTAAAGTCCTAATTACAGTACCTTCTTTTTTTCGTTACAATTTATTTCCGGGGTACTTCTGCTTCGCCGCATGTGTGGCCAAATTAAGTAATCACGGTTATCATTAGAGTTGATTAAATTCTATTACAATCACTACAACGCTAAATATGAATTATTAAAATCTAATTATTTCATAATCAAATATTAATTAAAAGTTGACGCCTCATGCACCAAGTTTTAGTCTTACTTTATTAATAGAAATGGCTACAATAACATTTTTTATATACAAAGTGCGATTCAAAAAGTATTTTTTCTTTGCTTTGAAATAGTTCTCCTCGTACTTCCTTATGTCTTCCACAAGTCAACTTACGCCAACTATCTAAATAACTATTCACTGCCATAGAAATTATTGGTAAAATATCACTAAAAAAAGGATCTACTGACGGATTTTTCCATCGGTAAACTCTACAAATCCATCGCTAATCAAGATTACCAATGGATTACTGACGGACATGCGACATCAGTGCAAAGCAAGTTGGTAAAAACTTACCGATGGATAACGTCCGTCAGTAAAATTTACCGACAGACTACCAACGGCAACGACCATCGGTGAGCTGTCGTCGGAAAATTAACGTCAAGACAGTTTCACCCACAGATTATCGACAGACATAACCCTTGGTAATTACCAACGAATTTTATTCGTCGGTAATTACCGACAAAATTTTATCATTGGTAATTACCAACGAAAAATGAGATATGAATATAACTTAAAAATTCTGTTCTGTTGCTCAAATAAATATCCTCGAGTTACCAAAATTCTTACAGACGACCCCTATGTTCATAATGAAGAGAGAGAGAGAGATGGGCTTCCACTAAATTATACGTGTAGAAACAGCCAAAAATCCGCAAATGACTTTTATGATGTTGAGAAATTAGCAGCTACATCACCACTCTGATTCCATCTACAATTATATGAATGGTGCCATTTGCATTGCCAGTCACATTAAACAACAAGGCCATGCAAACAGTAGGGCTTATATAAAACTTAAACACCAGTTACATACAGTTACCATACTTATTAACGGGAGCTCTTTGTATTAAGTTTTGAGTCATTTAGTCTGTGTAGTCTACTGTTGGGGTTGTATACTAGAAAGCATGCTTTATGAGCTGCTTATGTATTAATAACTCTAAGAACTATCATTCTCTG
>JAYDZE010549109.1:0-32231 GCA_034509125.1 Monilaria moniliformis | reverse complement strand
TGTTTCGTCTTCCTCGATTAACGGACCTACACTTCTTCAATCTCAAGAGTCATCGAAGGAAGATAACTTGGGCCCCCCAGTCTAAAAATTCTGGCTCCGTCACTGCTTACGGGCATGGAGGCAACTAAGGGCGATGGGCCGCGCCCTCGGCTCGAGCCGACGTCTTGTCGACTTACAATGGCGGGTATCACGCGGAAAGGGCGGATGGCGGAGGCCCTAATGATATTGCACCAGCTCAAAATCTTATTATGGTTATAAAATGGGTCTCGATTATACCACTTATTGTATATCAAATCATAATGGAACGATGGCTCGAAGTATTTGATATGACATTCCATATCAAGTTATATATTAAATTTGGCGTTTACAAAAAGTATCTCATGGAGGTGCATTCTTTTGAAATCCAAGCACGTTCTTTGTGGAAATCATCTCCAATTCAAATTTTAGTTCAACCTTAACACCCGACTAATATATTGTGCAAGTGTATTCTTTTGAAATCCTAGCAAGTTCTTTGTAGAAATTACTTCAATATTTAGCATTTTATTTTTAAATTAATATATATATTGAACACCAGATTATTATAATTAAAAGTCAATAAAAGTCCTAAGTTATAATTGGAAGAGATCGATAAATGAGTTATCACGAAGTCTAAGAACGAATTTCATTAGGATTTGAAAATAAGACGAAAACGTATCAAATTAAGACTTTAAAGTCCAAGAACCAAGTCTAAGAAGATAAGGAGACCAACTTTCTCTCGAGAGATTGCCAATTATTGAAATCAGTTTAGATTTTAATTTAATGGGAATTTCCCCATTTTAGTAAATAGAAATTGATACATTGGACATCAAGTTTCACCATGTAATTAATACCTCTAAGAAAAAGTTTCACCAAGTAATGCTTTCTTGGGGAAAAGAAAAAGAAAAACCTAATTATATATTTTTCTGTTCTCTTCCAGGAACTTCATATATCCTTCAAAACATTCTGACCTTTCATTTTCTAGTTAGGGAAATTGTGATATTCTTTTATTTATATTAGTTTTAATGTAAAAGGTAATATTTATTATTATTAAAAAAAAGGTGGTACTCAACGAGGAGGCCATATTTCATCAAGAAACATTTTTTCGGAAAGGATATATTAAATAAAACCCCATATTTCATCAAGAAACATTGTAGAACTCTTAATTTTCCTTGAAGAGAAAAATGTTCTAAATTATCTCAAACTATATGTTAATTATTTGTGTAAAGTGTATCGCAGTACCCATTTTAGCAATAAAAAGCCTAAGTGTCGGAACCTGAGTTGGTTTTAATAAAAGAAATTGAAAATATATTAGCATCAAAATACGTCAGTTAACAAAAAAATTAAAATCAACATTAACCCATAGAGATTTTATTTTTGGCATCAATTTTTGGCATCGAACTTTCATGGCCAAAATTGAACATATTTATGTAATAATTAAGAGTTTGATAGTTTAATATTTAATTATTATTTTCTTTTCATTGAGACGTGTAGGGCTGGAAAAATGGGTACCCGCGGGTACCCGCACCTGAAAATTTCCTATTTTTCTTACCCGCACCAGACCCACTTAGTAATGCGGGTATCCCGATTACCTACTGCAGGTACCCGCACCTGATGCCTGCGGGTACCCGCACCCGCGATCTTATTTTTTTTTCTTTTTTGTTGTTTCTTCTTTTTATTATCTTATAATATTAGATATTATATTATCATAATAGATTTAAAAATGTCAATGAACATCACATGATATATTAATTGTGTTAATAACTCTAAATTACTAATTTCATTTGATAAAATTAAATATGATTGGCAATAAACATCACGTGATTGAATATAATATATTTTGAAATTGAAATTTCAAGATATTGTTTAAAAAATTTAAGTTTCCATCTATTAAAATCGAAAAACAATAAAATTAAAATAATTATACAATTTAAATTTCAAATCATAAAAAATATATTTCTAAAGAAAAAATTCAAAATATCCCCTTAAAATTTTTAAGTTTCCACCTATTAAAAAGTAAAAACAATAACATGCAAATGAACTATTGAACTATAAATGTAAATGCGTGCAAATGAAATTGTGTAATTAAATCAAAATTAGGGCAAAAATTATTAGGGGTGAGGGTGATGCGGGTATGTCTTGGGTATTGCGGGTATGCGGGTATTACCCGCTCGGGTACCCGCACCCGAATTTTCTCTATTCCAATATCCGACCCCGACCCCGACCCCAATCCCGATTTTAACGGCTATCGGGTACCCAATACCCTGCGGATATTGGGTCGGGTCGGAAAATACCCGATACCCAATTTTCCACCCCTAGAGTCGTGATTATGAAAAGATCTAAAATTTATGTATTGATTTGTTATATTTTTCTATTATTATTCTAACTATACACCTATATTAGTGGGCTCTGACATCGATGGACCAATAATTTTATCAATGTCCATTTTGGATGACCTTAGTTTAGTGGGTATTCAAAGGCTAAGGTCATAAGTTTGAACTCCATGAAAACTTTTATATGCTTAAATAGTGATAGAATCAGATATTTCATGTTGTGAAGAAGGGGATAAGAAGACATTTTACAGTTACAACGGCAAAATTTTTCTCTTGAAATTAAAATACAAATTAATTTCACATTACAGAAATTTAACAAATTTAAAAAAAAAAAAAATATTATGACAAGATGCAAAATTTCAAATTATCAAATTTAGCTAATCTAATAATAACATTTAAAAAAAAATTATTCGTGAAATTACTAAAATATTCGTGAAATTTTTAATATTGTTGGTGCTCATGGCTCGCATGTAGCTTCGTCCATGAATTTGAGTTCGTTATACTTAATTTTTCAAGTATTTGTCATTCTGTATCTATCATGTTTGGTTTGCATATATAAACATAAATGTTATGTAGTAAGAATAAACATATATGTTATATAGGAAGCACGCAACGAAAATAGTGAATACAAATATGTACCAACACGAAAGTAATATAATTATTGTAACTGCCGTCTGTCCACTGTCCAGCAACAATTACCTATACTTTGCTTGACTGTATGTGCTGCATATTGATTGAGACTCACTTTTCTTATGTTTGTTGCGCCATCGAGGCCGCGAGTGTCAATCTACTAGCTTTTAATTCTTGCCAATAATTCTTTTAGAAAGATGCACCTTTTAAAAAATGTGGCAGCGAAGTCAATAAGTTCGAGTAGGTACTGTGGTTATTTTATTTGAATTATTTAGCCAAAAGCACAAATCAAATAATGCTTATTTGAACTATTTTGATTAATTGATTTTAATTTATGGTTTAATGGCTACATATGTTCGCCGACTGACAAACTTAAAGCCTAGAAAAGGTGCTGAGCCAGATGCGGGCTGGGTGGGCTGGTGCACAGAGCCCGGTCCGCACAGATACGATCTCCCACACAGAAGACTGCCTCATTACAAAATAATGCATTATAATTTTATGCATTACAAATTTTTGATCTCGTACTTTGATAATGGGGATTTCTTGTTAATGGTGATTTATGATGTTATCAAGTATGTATGAGATTATGTTGTGTGTTGGTCTAGTGATAAAGTTGTTAATGTCTTAGGTCAAAGATCTTTGATTCGAGTTTTTAGTAGCGCAACCTTTAAATTTAATGTTGTACTTTCCAATTAAAAAGTATGAGCGATGACATAGAATGACAATTCATGCACCAACATTTAAATTTAATGCTGCACTTACCAAAAAGAAGTATGAGACTATGAAGTATGAACTAACATAGAATGACAAGTGTGGCCTTTATAATCAAATACTTTCACTTACCAAAAAAAATTAGATTATAAACTACTATAGAATGATAAGCACTGCCTTTAAATATAATGTTGCACTTACCAAAAAATATATGAGATTATAATCCAGCATAGGACAATAATTCCTACGCCAATTTTATGTAACAAATATTTAGTTAATATTCCACCCAAGCAAAAACTCAATTAAAAGACAAATGCCGAAGAGAATTTGGTTATTATTTTTTATTTTTTCATGGTTTCTTTAGATTTAAATTCAAACAATAAAAATACAAATTTTGTTTTTTTATTTAATTTGCAATGATAGGCATAGGTGGAAGATGAGCGGGAATTTACGTTGAATAATGTGAGGAAAGTGGCCTCAATTTTCACGTGAAAAACTTATCTCATAATAAAACTATGCCTCCGTCACATGCAAGACTTGCTTTCAACGTATGTATCTTCACCATTTTTCTACATTTACATACTTTCATCATTGGGTATTTTGGTTTTCACCAAAATCAAAGCCTATTATTACACATTCTAATTTGAGCAGACACTTTTCGACATTGTCTCGTCAATCGACTCGTCATTTATATATACATATATATATATATATATATATATAATATATAATATATGGTCTATTTCATATCAAATGGATGCGTTACGTCGGTATCCGGTGCATGAGATCAGGTGGATTTGTCCTTTTTGGACTTAATCAGAAAGCAAAGGTTACGTGGGCTCGTACGTAGAAACACTGCTTAAATATTAATGAACTCTGCATTTTATACGTCTCTTTTAATATCTTTTTTTATAAAATCAATAGTTTTACAATTAATCAAAATTTTATTTATTCATCAATAGGTGTAAAACATTAGGAATAGCCAAATTATTCAATTGCAAAAGGCAATGTATGTTTATTTTTTGTTTTCACCAATTGAAAAGTAAAATATTTGTAAGTAAAAACAATATTATATATGTTCTATTGGTAAGAACAATTTATGTTTTAATCCAATTATTTTTTGGGTGATATGGATAGATAACCCATTTGAATAAGTGTATAATTTTTTACTATCAATGATAAAAATATGATTTTTTTGCTATTGAGTCAATAAGATAAATATAACTTTTATGGGCCACACAAATAAGAATATATATTTTAACTTATTTAAAAATAATAACATTTCACTTATTAATATATTTGAATATATCCAAAAAGGGTCTCACGTCACTCTCTTCTCTCTTCTCTTTTCGTGCCTTCTCACTACTGCCTACATACACAGAAGCACTTCATCCTGTCAAACTGCCAACACATGAACGAATTCACCGAGCATGGAAATGAACCCGAAGTATTAGGCCCCGAAAAGAGGTCAGTACGGCAAAAACACGCTCGAATCGTCTATCGACTGTCGTAGTTAGAGAAATCCCCTCCCTGGTTACAAACCTTTTCGATTGTGTTTAAATTGTGATTTTAAGTAGCTGTCCTGGTGATTTTGTAGTCTTGGACATGATATTTTTTTGTGCTGCAGGACATTTTGTTGTCGTGCTTGGCATTTTCTGCATTTGTTCTTAGCGATACAGAAGATAAGACACATAACCCAGGACACAATTCAATTGTTGCAAGCGCAAATGACTTTTATGTTACACATATGAGTTTCTGATTAATCCAACATGAATAGAATAGACATGGAATAAACACAGAACAAAAAAAAAACACTAAAAACAATATGATACAGTAGATCTGGACATGGTACCACACACGGTAGGGTTCCTATGGATATAATATAATTTTATGTTGCACCTATGATTTCTTAATTACCCCAATACCAATAGGATAGACACGGGACACACATTACAAAAAATCTCAAAAATCGAATGGACACGGCAGGGTTCTGGTTGTTCATATGGACACGGTTGGTTTTTTTCACCTTTTAATCTGTATAGTGTTCTTTTGTACACAAATTACTTGTTTTAAAATTCTTCTGTGCATGGTTTGTAAATGATTCACTGATGTGAATCCACCTTCAAAACATAGATACTCTCAAGATTAGCCCTTGCAAGAATCCCCAAATAAAGAAGAAAGAAGATATCGTGGATTCAACCCACAAAAAATTGAATCGAAACGAAAATGACGGGAGGGTTGAGGAATAAAGAAGTGTTTAGGAACAAGACACATTTTTAGGACCAAGAACCTCAACCAAAACAATGGGGAAAATCTTTGGCTACTTTCACTAGTACAATCTCTTGTATTAACTCCACAATCTAGCAAACACTAGGCTAGAAAGCATACTTATACATTGAATAGCAAGTAAACAATGCAACCACACATAAGTATGGAATTAGGGATAAAAGGCTCTACCATATTGGAGCAAATACTCTCAAAGGTGGTTTCAATATTCAACAATGCTTTCCCCAAAAGTGAGAGCCAAAACCCCATTTTAAGAGAGACTAAGGGTTGTGGTCTTGTTCAAACAAAAATAAACAATGTGCTAACACTCTTTCTAAAAAAGATAATAGTTTGTTGGAAAAGAGAGTGTAAAAGAGGAAAAATAAGTACAATGGACGGAAGTCAAATGACTGATCGCACATGGGGAAACAGTCTGTGTGGGAAGATGGGCTTCCCACACGACTCGTTTGGGGATACAACCTGGTGCCTTTTTCGCAGTGGGAAACGGTATGTTCGGGAAGACGGACCTCCCAAACGGCCTATTTGGGGCCACAGGCCCGCACCCTCACCGCATTCCGAAACAGAGCATTTGGAAGAGGATTCTCCCACATGACCCGTTTGTGAAGTTAGGGAAGGAATTTTTGCCTCCCATTAGAGGCCAAACGGGCCGTTTGGGAGGACTTCCTTCCCAAATGGTCTGTTTGGAACCTCTTGCTCGCCGGAACCCCCTAACTTCGAGTACGACCCTCATGTATAAGAGACCTTCAAGCTTGGACTCTTCTTGCATCGTGAGCCTCTGGATTAGGTAGGTTAAGGCTTCCTTCATCCTCCTAGTCATTGCCTTCGTCATCGGCCTCCAATGTCCACCAATGGATCCTTATCTTGGAGTCGAGCTCGATGTGGATCGCCGATGATCACATCATCATCCATCTTATTTGGAAGGATTTGTCCCTATATCCAAGTCGTTGATACCTTCAATATCAAAAGGACTCAAGTCACTAATGTTGAAAGTACAACTCACATTATACTCACCGGGGAGATCAATGATGTAAGAATTGTTGTTCAATCTCTTCAAGACTTGGAACGACCCACCCCCTCTTGGGTCAAGCTTTGACTTCACTTTGTCGGGAAAACAGATCTTGCAAAAATGCACTCGTACCCAATCACCGGGTTGAAAGATCATCTCCTTGTGATTCTTATTAGCCACCCTAGAAAAGTGTTCATTCTTTTTCTTTTTTTCTTAATGTTGGCTTGGGCTTGTTGGTGAATGTCTTGTACAAATTTCGCCTTCTTGGCACCATCTATATCACAAACAAGAAAAGAAGGCAATTCTAAAGTAGATAGGTCCATAGTGATTAGTGGATTAAAGCCATAGACAACCTCAAATTGTGAGAAATTATTAGTAGAGTAAGGAGTATTATAAGCAAATTAGGCAATAGGCACACAAGATTCCCAAGACTTCTTGTTCTTACTAATCAAAGCTCTAAGTAAAGCACCTAGGGTCCTATTGACAACCTCGGTTTGCCCATCCATTTGAGGGTGAGCAGTAGTTAAAAATAAGAGTTTGGTACCAAACTTGTCCCACAAAGTTTTTCAAAAGTAACTAAGGAACTTGATATCTCTATCACTCGGAATTATGTGTGGTACTTTATGTATCCTCACAATCTCTCTAAAGAACAAATCGACTATGTGTTTGGCATCATCTGTCTTCCTACATGGAATAAAATGAGCCATATTGGAGAATCTATCCACAAAAACAAAAATATATCATTGCCCTATTGGGAGATAGGTAACCCAATCACAAAATCCATAGATATGTCAACTCAAGCGTGAGTAGGGGTAGGCAAATGTGTGTAGAGACCAAAATTATGTGACTTGGACTTAGCTTGCCTATACTCTATGCATGATCCACACACTTTCTCAACATCATTTTTCATCTTTGGCCAATAGAAATGCTCACACAAAATGTCATAAGTCATAGCAACACCAAAGGGTCCATCAATCCCCCATTATTAGATACACTAACAAGCATTTCACGTAGAGAACATGAAGGGATGCACATAAGATTCTCTTTGAAGAGAAAACCATCAAGCTTGTAAAATTTATCCAAGGACCTCTTTTCACAAGCAACAAAATCATGATCATTCTCATAAAGGTCCTTAATGAATTCAAAAGAGACAAATTTGGAAACACACATTGCTAGCACATATTTTCTCAATTCAAAAGTGGGCAAGTGGTTTTTCCTTTGACGAAAGATTGAAAGGTTAGGCTTCCTAAACAAAGCATTGACAAACACATTTTCCTTACCCTTCTTATACCTAATGACACATGGAAAAGACTCAAGAAATGCACTCCACTTAGCATGCATTTTATCAAGCTTATGTTATCCACTAAGTAATTTGATGGACTCATGGTCGGTGTGTATGACGAACTCCTTATGCATCAAATAATGTTGTCAATTTTCAAGAGACCTAATGATAGCATACAACTGCTTATCATAAGTGGGATAGTGCAATTGAACTTGGTTCAATTTTTCAGAGAAATAAGCTATAGGTCTACCATCTTGCATCAAGACACCCCCAATCACAACTCCACTCGCATCACACTCAAGTTCAAAGGTCTTATCAAAATTAGGCAAAGCAAGTAATGGAGCATGAGTGAGATCATTTTTCAAGGTGTTGAAAGCAACTTCATGTTCTCCCCCATTTAAAAACATACATTCTTTTTTCACAAGATGGTTCAAATAGGAAGCTTTGGTGGAAAAGTCTTTCACAAAACGCCTATAGAAACTAGCAAGACCACGAAGAAACCTAACCTCCAACACATTCTAGGGTGAGGGCCAATCCCATATGGCCTTCACATTTTCCTGATCCACTTTAACTCCATTCCTCCCAACAACAAATCCAAGGAAAACAACCACATGAACACAAAATGTGCATTTAGTCATCTCAGCATACAAATAATTAGTTCTCAAAATTAAAAGCACACTCTTAATATGCATGAAATGTTCTTCAATGCTTTGGCTAAAAATGAGAATGTCATTAAAGTACACAACAACAAATCTCTCAATGAAAGGCCTAAGCACATGATTAATCAATCTCATCAAAATAGAAATTGGTTAGCCCAAAAAGCATCACTAACCATTCATTCAAACCATATTTAGTTTTGATAGTCATTTTCCATTCATCATCTTCTTTCATCCTAATTTGATGATACCTGCTAGCAAGATCAATTTTAGAAAAACAACAATAGCCATATAAATCCTCAAGCATGTGATCAAGTCTAGGAATGTGATGCATATACTTAATGGTGATTTTATTTAGGGCACTACAATCTAGACCCATCTCCACTTAAAATACATACCCAAATTTATTTATTTTTAAATTTGTGCCCTGTCTCTCGCACCAAATTCTTCATAAACACGGGGATTGTTTTTCATTAGTTAATAAAAAAAGAATGTGATATAATAATAAAAAAATCATTGTGCGAGTTTGGCCCGACAGACCGGTGTTCCAAATGAGGCTAGGTTGGGCTTGGCGAATTCCAGCCCGATTGATTTTGGCTCGCCCCACTCGATTTGCCACCTCTACTCAGCGACATCCAATAATATAATACTATTACTAATGAACTGTGGGGGTTCCTCTACTATTAGGTGCTTTATTGATACTTTATTGTAGAAGCATTCATTGACATCCTCGGTGAGTAGGTGCTTCAGTTTCCTCCATTTCACCAATTATGCTTCGACTCAAAATTTGTCGGTTTCAGTTATTGTTCAATAAAGGAATATACAACCTTGCATTAGAAAGCAGTAGCGAAGAGTGCTGTGGGAAAATTTGAACATTTATAAATTTTAATCGTCTGAAAGAGACAAGAGAATATGATATTAAACTGAATAAGGGTGCATTTGGTAAAATGGATTTGAAATTGATTTGGAATTGCAATTGTATAGAATTGAATTTGAAGTTATGATATTCTAATTCAATTCCAAATCATTTGTTTGGTAAATCAAAAATTAATCAAGATCTGAAATTGACTTTTAATAGAATATTATTTTTTTATATACACTATATAATTTTATAGTATCTTTCTATATATTTTGAATTACGTGTGCAAGTGTGTGTGTTGTATATGTGTGTGTCATTTGTGTTTGTTGTGTGTTGTGTGTTTGTGCGGTGTGTGTATCGTGTGTGCGATGTTGTCGTGTGTGTTGTGATTGTTTGTGTGTGTTTGTTGTGTGTCGTGTGTGTAAGCAGTGTGTGTATTGTGTGCAATTTGTGTGTGTATTGTGCATGCAGTGTGTGTTTATGTGTGTGCAATGTATGTATTGTGTGTGTGATATTGTCGTGTGTGCTATGTGTTTATTTTGCGTGTAATTTTGTGTATTTTATTTGTGTTTATGTGTGTTGTGTGTGTGTGAGCAGTGTGTTTATTGTGCATGTAGTGTGTGTATCATGTGCAGTGTGTGTGTCTGTGCAGTATGTAATGTGTGTATTGTGTGATGTATATTTGTTTAAGAAGTACTCAATTTTATATTTACTTTGAATGTCCAAATCTTTATAGATTTAGAATTGAAATTGAATTCCAAATCTAAATATTTTTATAATACAAACAACGAATTTAGAATTGAAAGCTCTAATTTCAAATTCAAGCCCTCAATTCCTATACTAAACGGACCGTGAAAAAATATAGTCCAACATAACTTAACTAGTACTTATATTCGGCCGCGGCAATCCAATCCGCTGGGGGCCTCTAACTGACAAGTTGCAACACAAATCACCACATCCTCAAACCATTCCTCATGGCAATGGCTACTTCTGAGTAAACTCCAAATCTCGAAATATAATTTTGAACATAAACTGAAACTGAAACTAATAACGCAACAAATTATAAGTGCACCACCTCATTTTCTCAGCAAAAATACTCAAAAAAGAAATCTTGTGGCAACATTCAAATAGTTAAGCTGCTGCATCCTCCAAAAATACTCAGAATTTCATCTTTACAGTAATAATTAAATTTAACCATTCTGCAACAAGAAATCAATCTGTACATTACCAAACAACACTAAACTATCTTAACCGAATTCCAAACCTCAACGCATTGCTCATCTTTCCTCGTCACAAACATCTTGTTCCCTCCAAAACACAAGTTCCCAATCCTATTCCCTCCCAAATCCTTCACTCTCCCCATCAAATTCTTCCTGAAAACCCTCTCATCGATCAACACTTGGGACCACAGCTGCAGATCACCTCCCTTGCTGCAGAACACTTGGCTCCCATGGCTCTCCACACGGCATCCCAACCCTTCCTTCTTCCCATTCGCTGCCTTCCTCCCATCACCGAGGCAGAACCACGGATTCTGAGCCCCCATATTCCTCAAATCCGCCATGAACACTTCGCCTGTGCTCACACCAACTTTGAACATCGATGAGAGTACATCCGAAGCTGTAACATCCGCGAAGCAATCGTGTTTTTCCTTGATTTCCCAAGCTACATTGCCTGACCTAATGTCCCAAAACTTGATGTTACCGGAGACTCCAGAAGGTCCGCTGTGCGAACCAGAGGCCATCAGCACATTATGGCTCGAAATCCACTGCAATTTGGTGGCCGGAATGGCTGAATCGAGGTCAGCACCGAAGATTTCATAATGGCCGATTGTGGCCACGGGGCGAAGATCATCTGTGAGATTGTACACCATAATGCAATTGGAATTTCTCCTGCTTGATTCGAAACTTGTGAATAAATGCTCGTTTGATGCACCAATTGCTTGCACTGTGGAACCTGACCTAGTCACGTTCTCCCAATTCAAGGTTTCTGTGACCGTACCTTTGTCGAGATCGAGAATCTGCAGGCCGGATAAGTCGGTGGCGCCGGCGGCCGCCAGGGTGGGGGAGAGCGCTAGCAGCGAGTCGACGGCCATGAATTGGGTGAGAATTGTTGATTTCCGCCGCAGCGACCAATCGAAGGAGGTGATTTTGCTGCCGTGGGCGACGTGGAGCGAGCCGTAGGGCGTGGTGGCGATCGCCGACGGCGAATCGCGGCCGCTGAGCGGGAGAAATAGGGATTTCTCGAGGTTGAAGGCGTCGAATTGGTTAGGGTTTGATTGGGAGCTGATTAAGAGATTCTCGATGCCGTAGAAGCGGGACTCGAAGATCAAGTCCTGCATATCGAAAGATTTGGCCTTGGAGGGGAGGTTTCCGGTGCGGAGGAGAGAGAGGAAGATAGAGAAGAGCTCGGGGTCCCTGTCGATGAAGGGGATTGTGCCATTGGAATAGGAAATTATCTTTGAGAAGAAGGATTTGGAGCCGACTGAGGATAGGGTTTGTTTGGTTGTCTGGAAAAGCTGGCCTCCAACATCGATTGTCACAACGTTGGAATGGGAATTGGAATCGTGATGAGCGCCGTTCAAACGCGCCTTCGGTCCTTCAAAAGGCGGCATGATTTTTGCAGAGAATTTGCAGAAGAGGGAAAAAGCTTGAATTGGATCTGGGATAACTTGGCGAGATGATGAGAAAGGGATGATTGTAGATTGAGCAAAAGGGAGGAATCTAGGCACCCTTGAAACGCTTTGTGGGAAAAGGAAAACTTTGATTTTGGAATAATGTATAAGAATGAAATATAGAGAGTTTGTGAAGTGGAAATGTGGAAGAAAAGTAAACAGCAGAAAATAAATACTGGTTAGGAGGGGAGGATGCCAGCCTGGTTTTGTACAGAGAGAAGAGAGGAGAGAGAGATAGGGTGGTTGAAGTGAGAACGGGAAGGAGAATATCTAGAAGGTCAGCCATGGATTTGGGTCAGCAAAGGCTAGAAAACGAATGCTCTTGGCAAGTTAAGACATTTAAATTAAATTTATAGTATATTATATAGATGGAAGAATCAAATGTAATGTTGTATAATCAATGTTTAATTTATTATTTTGTTTGAATCCTTATATAATGTTTATATTAGAGAAAGTAATGCCAAATATAATAATAAAATAAGATAATACTTCTTTCGTCCCCAGAAAATAAGTCTAATAGGATTTGTTATGGGTTTAAAATAAAATGACTGACGTTTTGTGAACGAAGAAAAAGTTTCAACTTAGAAATAATGATAGTATTAATTAATAAATATATTGTGACTGTAGAAAGTCATAAGTCATATATAATAGAAATGATAAATAAATTAGTATATTGAGAATAATATATTGTAAAGTATTATTTATAAATCAAAATGAACTAATTCTTTGGAATGTATGAAAATGTTAAAAATGATTATTTTTTTGAGGAGGCAGTAGTAGTCAAAATTGGACTATTATTTTTGGTGGTGGCAGTGTTGGTTTCCATTTTATGGAATCTACTTATCTTCTATGTTTCCATTAAAAAGGGTAATGAATAATGATTGGTGGGTCAATTTGTAACAAATCTCGTATTTAGTTTGATTCTATAGTAATTGATTTGTAATTCAACCATATCTATTTGAGAAATAATTAAAATATATTTTTACATGTCATTCTTTTAGAATTACGACTAGGGTGAAGAGAGAAGCTCAATGAAGAAAGTTTTCAACTTATATTATATTTATTTATTTATTTTTCTCCCCCCTTCAACAACAATGTCATATCATTTTGATATGCTTCTTTATATTAACTTAAGAACATCTATTTATCATAATTGAATAATATACATGTGATCAGAACAAACTCGATTCCTAAATTCAAAAGTATACAACTATTTGGGTACTGAAAAAACCTTTTTTGTGTCCCCTATTTCGTTTTCAAATAGATAAAATACATGGTCAAAGATTTGGATATGATGGAAATAAATAAATAAAAGACTTGGTCAAATAGACAAATCTTTTTAATTTCTTTAGTCAGCACGCAAGCTGACAACTTATAGGCAATCACTGTTGAAATGTGTTTGAATTTCTCTGATGTTAAAATATCCTTCAACAAGGAGATTTTGGCTCAATTCAGAATGTACATCTGTGTTCAACATTAATTAGTAGATATTGGAATATTTTTGTTTCAGAGTTAAGAAATTCTGTTGTTTTCTATGATTATCCAACTTAAGTGTATGTAATCTTTAACACACTATAAGACTAGTTGTTCATTTCCATTATTATTATATTTTGTAAGTTGGTAAAATATTTCTCCTCCAATCAATAAATTAGAAATTCGAGCCATTTATTATGTGGGGAAATAAATCTATGTTAGATTACACTACAAAATTATGTCTGATTACTATAACCCTTGATTCTAGCTTAATTAGAACTGACCTGTTAAAACAATGAATTGAATATATGTTGTCAAATGCATAGTTCTAGTTTGATGTACAGATCCTTAGTCAAAGTTCCATAATACCAACCTACTTGGAAAAATGTTAAATTACTTGCTTGAAGAAAATGTATGCAACAAAATAATAAATATTAGTAGCAATGACAAAAACTCTATTACTTTAGTTTATTTAGTTCTCATCATTATTTCATTACTTAAATAAATAAAAAATTCCATTTAATTTATTCCCATATAGAAACACAAACACATCCTATCATATTTACCATCGATGGAAAATACTGAACCTTTTCATAATAATTTATTCAAATATATTTAACAATGTAAATTACACAATCAAAATGTGTGACACGGCACGTGCTTTAATCTATAAATAAATGCGCTTTAATGAGTTCGTCTACAAATAAATTAATCCAACAGTCAAAACCAACATAAAACTTGACGTGACATTTTTAAAGCCACCTTAAGAAAATTCTCCGCTAAACCTGCCCACAGTTAATGACTTTTAATATCGTACTTAGCTACCCCAACCTAATTCATAACACGCTTATTACACAATGTGGCTAAAATCGAGAATCGGGAACCGATCAAATTTAATTCATATCCAATCAAAATCAAACACCCGATAACGGATCACGGGCCTCAATTCTCTTTCCCTTTCTTGAATAGACAGCCCCTTAGTTTGGTTTAGTTTGGTTGCAACTTCAGTTTTCGATTTGAAATTCAAACCGGCCAGCTGCATACATATACGATACTTACCTTACACCGGACCTAATTAAAAGCAAAGTAACAAAGCTATTCATTTTTATGACGAGCAGCAGCAGCTATATATTTGTTCCATAAAAAAGGCAGCAGCTATATTTATTATTTATATTACATATACAAGAAAATGTAAGCAGCTAAACGAGACAGACAGAGACACAGACGGATCCGTCTCTATGAATTACCCCCTCTTTCTGCTATTGCTATATTCTGGTGGTCAGAAAAAACAGTGTAGTATATATTGAGTCAGTCCTAACGTACCATTGATTTCATTCTCGCTGCTGCTACCTAGCTCACCCCCCTCTGCATCATCGGGAAGAACGACCACTTCTCACTATGTCCTCCTCCCTCCTCCCCGATGTACCACTCCGATGACCCCATGCTCGCTTCATCCACGTTCTCAAAGTTGAACTCCTTGCTCGATCCTAGAGTGATCGTCCGCTTCTTCTGATGCCCTCGTTCCATCTCCCCCTCCTCCGCCTCCCGTCTCCTGCTTGAGCTTTCTCCCGCATTCGCCTTTTCTAACCACCCGGTCATGTGTTGTGCGCTCGTATTCGACTGCAGTGCCACAGGCTTCTTTTCCACGCATCTTATCACTTCCTCGTCTGTTATCTCAAATGAAACTCTATGACTCACTGCACTCTCCTCGTTTTGCAATCTGTTGCCAGTACCTGAAACTGGAGAGACATCTGAGTCTTGACGGTTCAGTAGGCGGTTGTCGCATGATCTGGGCCCCACAGCATCCGGAGTTACCGCACCAGATGCTTGACGCGACTCCCATTCTCGAAGCACAATCCTGTCGAGTTCCAGAAGTTTAGGAGGGTTACCAGTTCCGAACTCGAGGAAAAAGGGGTGACCAGCAGCGGCGAATTCACGGTCGGGGAAAGGTGATGACGTGCCTGAACCGGAGATGCCCGAGCTAGGTGAGATCAGATGGCTGACTGGACTGCCGGGTTGAAGCTGATAGGACTGAAATTCATACTGCGAAAAATGGTATCTCTGACCGTTCTGGACGTTGGGTTCAAGAAGTCTCGCAAACGGCACCTCAGGAGAGGATGGCGTGGTCATGTGGACAGACTCAGGGGGAGGCGTGTAGGGGGCAGTAGATGGCTCTGTGGTGAACGTGGAGAAGACTGGAGGAGAAACTAACTGGGTTTCGTGAGCATAGGGACCGATAGCAAACATAGAGGCAGGACCGCCGGGAGAATACATGTTTGCTGATATAGATGTCATTGATAATATGCCACTCGGTGACTGAGTAGCAGAAGGAGTTTCGGAAGGAAGGAAGGATGCCGGAGAGGAAGGAGGCGCGACGAAAGGAAATACTATTGAAGGTGGATGGGATGAATATTCAGCTGTGGTGAAATCAGCCCCTGAGGCACTACTTTCAGGAACAAGAATGGCATGCCCGATTCGCTTATTCTTGGGCGACCCAAAACACCAGTAAAGGCTCCAGAAGCTTCCCCACCTTCTTTTCTGAACAACCAATAGCAATTCTTCAATATATTTTTCTTGAGTTAGAATATCATATTATTGAGATAACAGTACGTTGGCATAAACTAGGAGTTTTGGAAACATGTAAAGGAACAAAAAAGTTAGTTAAGAAAAATAAAACATTTGAAGCTCAACGCATATCAGTCACTAGAAAGATCAAGTTATAAGAAAGATCTATTAAATCCTTTTTTTTTTGTTGGGGAGTCAAAATCAATGATACTGATTGAATGTTTCTCCTCAAACATAACGGAGCTTGAAACGCTAATAAAATGACTCATCAGATCACAATCTGACAAACCAATTCACAAAATGAAATTTATTTTGCAAATATGACTCAGAAAATCCTTAAACAAACTGCTCTCAAGTTGCAAAAGGTATGCTAAACGAAGGACTAGGAGCCGCAAGCAGGAAAAATGCAACATATGCACTAGTTTTCTGGACATGCCCTTGAAGTTTCTGGTCAAACTGCTCCCAAGTTCTTGACTAAATTATTCTGGTATAAATCAAAATAGCAGAACAAGATGCATGTTAATAAGATATATGATATATTTTCCAGGGATCAGGCTTGTCTCCTCATATTATATTATACACCTATGATTTTACTCATCCTAAAATAATAAAAACCACAATTTCATGTTGCCATAGGAAAGAAACTATTATTGTCAGATTAAGTTGGATCTATTAGTTCACAAATATGATGTTTATTTCCAGCTCCACATAATTATTTATCTTCTTCAAAGCCCTAGAAAACCATAATGTGGATTTATATCTCTGCTCCTCTTGCCAATAGGAATGAGTAATACAGGCTTCCAAGCAGAGTATTATATCATGTGTGTGTCCAAAACACTATAACGGGAAGGATTTACCTAAAGCACTTTATAACAAACTAGTTTCTAGCCATCAGATTATGAAAAAATATCTAAAAAGTAATATGATGCTGCACTACGATGTGATTATGCATCTCTGCTTCAAATATATATGCATATCAGCATATAAAGAGCAGATCTTTAGGCAAACACACATACATCATGGTCATACTCAGACACTAATGTAAGATAAGATTTGCAATTGCTGGCAGGTCTAAACGATAATTTCTTGGATGGGAATTCATTAGAACTATAAACTATAACTCAGTTATCACTCCTTCGAGTGTTCTTGACATCAAAGTACAGAAGGTTGATTCATAATCTAAGTTGTTCAAATTCTCACTATCCTTTAGTTGAGAGCAAACAGGAGAACAAAGAAGTATGACAAACACCAATAGAAAAATATTAGCTTTATTAGGATCTATAATCACAACATGATGATTTAAAGGACAATGAAAACGAAAAGGTGAGCTACCTGTCAAAAATTCTAACAAAACTGAAGCCGGCCTAGCGAATTGTATGCATTGCTAGCATATCATTATGTTTCGATTTCCACTACACATACTTTACGACTGAAAGAAAACAATTTCAGTCATTATGTCAGAATTTTAGACATGATGTGTGTTGAAGGCCAGTAAACAGAGGAACAGGACAAGCCGATCCTTGAAGACTGTCAACTTACTAGCTGTGTTTATAGGTGACTTACGTCTAAGAGATGACTTATATCATCATAGATGAAAAACTTTGGGATGAACATGAGTTTTTTAGTATCTACTAGCACCATCTTTTGCAGACTATCATGCTTCCAACCTCCCAACTGAAGTTAATCATTGCACCCACAAAATCTTCCAAAAGTCGTCGCCATATGTCGTTAAAGATTACTAAAAGGAACATGATGGAGTAACAGAGCTGCATCATAATATGTAACCGAAAAGTTACATCATAACAGGCAGTTAAAAAGTCATGATTAACTAAAACTTTTTTCTATTTTATATGACTGTTTGTAGATTCAACAACTCTCTCTAGCCTTTGATGGATCCTCTTTTCCGTTGAATGAACAATAAATTCCAAAAATTGGTTTTAACCACTAAAAAACAATGCTGAAATTTCCGAAATTCTAAAAAATCTTTAAATGTCCATGAAACAAAATCGAATTAAATCCAAGGGGAAAAAAGATGAACTTGAAGTGGTATATTTCTATCAACGCTTACACATAAAACGGACATACGATATCCAATCTTACCGATCAAAACTGAAGAAAATAAACATAGAAAATACAGAATCAAACAGCACGAATCAAACAGCAAATCACCAGATCTCCAACCTGTTACAAATCTCTAAATGAGGAAGAGAAGAGAAAAGGCAATTTTCGCGACAAAAAACTTGAGCTACACCGAGTCAACAAAACGGATCAAAAACTTATCAAATTCCAGCACAAACAGCACGTAAATCACCACAATCACACACTAGAAGACACAAAAAAAAAAACTCAACCGAAAACGAAATCTTCATTTCCAATACCTGACTAGAAGCATGATCGCCGCGCGTCTCCCCAGATGCGATCGCCGAGGCGGCGGCGTTAATCGTCTCCATCGCGTCGGGTCCATTCGCTCCTCTTCTCATTGTTCACGCAATCAAATCAAGCCAAATCCAGCTCCAAAACATGCTCATAGGCAAAATCACGCAACAAAACGTGAAATCAAATATTACTTCGCCGAATTCGTCTGCGAGAAAATGAAACGGAAACGGAAAGACGGTGGCCAGACGCAGCAGCGAATTGTGTTTGTGTGTGTAAACGCGGTGAAAAAAATGCAGATGTGTGTATATATATTTATATAGAAATATTATATATACATGTGTGTGTTTGTGTGTGTGTAGTGTGATTCAGAGGTCAAATACGGCAGTGACTGAAAAGCGATTAGTTAATTTAATGATGATGATTATTATGGGAGTGAGGGTTTATATATTTTGGTTAAATAATTAATTAACATCTAAATTACGAAAAGGGCTTGTGGTGCATTTACATTTTCAACGTGTATTAATCCGCAGCATACCATTGTTGTGATAATGTATGGATTTTTCACGCGGAATTCGTTTTGAGGTTCTTTCCGAATTTAATTTTGTCACGCTCCACCAACTCAAAAACAATAACAAAAGTTTGTTTGAGACTTTGGTATTAAAATGTCAAATTTCAAATTCAAATTTGTATATAATGATATTATCGTAATATTATTGGCGTTGGAATTCAGATTTTACACGTGTTAACAATTTTAATTCATAAGATAGTCTCGTACAAAATATTAAAAAAACAAAAACAAAAACAAATTGAACAGATTTGAAATTTAGAAGCTCATACCAAATATAAGTCTTGTTTTATGTAAGACTGCTTAAAGGTCAAAATTCATTAGAATGTATGATTCAAATGTTAAGCACTACTTAAATACTAGCAAATTATAAATACACTTGTCGGATCTAAATTTGAATTTGAATACTAATTATGTCTAATACATTCTGATCCGTTAGACCATTTGATATAAAATTTTGTAATTTGTGTACTATAAGATTGTGATATATGTATATTGTAATGTCCCACCCCATGAAAGCAACTACTTCAGTTTCATGGTCAACAACTACTTTGCATTTATACTTACTTTATCAAAAAAATAATTAATTAAAATTTTTATGAAGGTCGTTATTGTAATTTAATAGTTTTTTACTTGTATTCTATATATATTTTGGATACATTGCACTTACATATCTGAAGAATTTCGTTTTTTTTTTTTGGGTTGTTGATTAATAAAAAGGCATATTTTACTTGGGAATATGTATGGTAGGAAAATAAATAATAGATAGTAATGAATTATTTATTTAACAGGGGTCATGATTTTGCTAGTGATGAAGTGATGGCAATGAACTATAATGCACACACCTTATGAGTTATGATGAGTTACTGAACCACATAAAGACAAGCTTTATAAATTATATGCGTATCAACTGCAAGCTAAAAATATCGCCAAACGCATAATGACGCAATATTATACAAACTCTATCCATATTGTACGAAAAAAAATTACTATTTAGATACCTGAGCTATTACAAAAGATGGTACATTCGTAATAGATTCAACATTTTTGTTAAATAAATTGATGACTCTTATTTCTCACCATATAACTTTATTCTAAATCGGATTTTTATTCTTTATGATTAAGAAAATTTGTAATTGACAGGACTTAAAATGCTAATGAGATTCGAATTTGAAATCTTTATTATTAAAAATACATATTCTATCACTATATCGTTTCCGATAAAACTATCGACTGTATAAATTAAGAAGTTGTTATCCATTAGAATTAGTAGCACAAAACCTCACAAATAATAAGGAACTTAGAATAATATAATGCTTAAAAATTATGTCCAACTTTATGATGACTTCATCACGTGATATGAATAATTTGTGTCTTATACGTACGTTATAGAAAATAGTGTATACGACGTATGGCATCACTAAAATCTTATAGTAAATGAGATCATAAGACTTAATGAAAACTCAACATGATTAAAAGTAGTCATAACTTTGAACCTTAATAACTCATATGATACTTGAAATATGAGAATCTATAATTAATATATGGCTGGAAATATATTTTATGTTTCAATTTCTATAATCGCTAGTGAATTAAGAATCCAAAAGATTGTCAAAATCAATCAGAGAACTGACCAACCTAGCTCAGCCAGCCAACCCATTGGCCTCGCTAAATAGCCTTTCATTCTAAAATTTTCTTATTTTTTTAAACATATTCAAAGCATGTCATAAATTTTGAGTTGAATTAATATTTCAAAACATCGTGTAAAATAAAATGACGTTGAATCACAATTAATCCACATAGACCTCTACTTAATTCTAAGGTAGGACTTCCGAAAATATGAAGAGAAAATAGTATCCTTTAATCCATATCCAGATGTAAACGCATGAAACTATACGTAGGCATTAACTCTAATTTTTTATTGTTTGAAAATCGTACCAAAAGTTGTCAACCAAAAATAGATGATGTGATATTAATAGGGAAGGGGTAGGTTAGTACTTTAGCACAAGAAGAATTAATGCGCGCACGTGCGGGCGTCCACTTCTACATGGAATGGCTTTTCGTGCGCACCACCCGCGTAGCCTAGCGGGACCCACCGTGTAAAATTCTCACCCTTTACCAGCCAACCTACACTAACTTGCACGGTTGATTTACATTATCAACGCGAATCAAATCCTTCCCCATCAAATTACGCTCTTCGCCCTCTTATTCAATACTACTCCGTACATACTAATTTTTTAGATTAATCATTAGGGGTGATAATTCGGTTGATCGGTTATCGGTTAACCGATAACCGAACCGATTAAGGTCGGTTATCGCTTCGGTTTCGGTTCGGTTTCGGTTAGCCATTAAGGAATATTTCGGTTATCGGTTATAACCAAAAAACCGAAAAACAATAAATAAGTATTATAATGTTTATTAGTAATACTAAAAGCTGAAGTGGTGCAGTGGATAGAGTGTCTTGCTCTCTTGTTGATGTCCTGAGTTCGAAACCCAGTAGCCACAGTTTCCTTGTATATTTTTTCCCTTCTCTTCTCCCTTCCCTTCTCCCTTCCTTATTTCGAATTTGGCCAATCTGTCCCACATCGGTGGGAGAAAGATAGTAAGAGTAAAGGGTGAGTTATAAGAAGAGGGTGAGTAGAGAGTGAACCATATGATGTAGTGGGTTTGTGGGCTATTACAAAAGCCTATGAGCCCACCGGGTTTGTGGGCTGTTAAAAAGCCTATGAGCCCTTAATTAGTCAAATTAACTTTGAATTTTATATAATTAAATTTGCTGAGTTTTTATATCGGTTTTATTCGGTTAACCGATTAACCGATCGGTTAATTGGTTAACCGATGAGTTCAACCGATTCGATTTCGGTTTTGAATTTAGTGAAATTTTTGTTCGGTTAACTGACTTAATCGGTTCGGTTATAACCGAACCGACCGATTAATCACCCCTACTTACCATTGCTTTAGTGGGACCAAGTAACGAAAAAGGTTGAGAAACGTACTTTGATGTCAGCGTGTTTGAATTTTAGTAATTTCCTTATTCTAGTATAATCTAACGATCCACCTTTGAGAATGCTAAAGAACTTTTAACGCTATAGCTTAGTAGATTTCAAAGAGGTGTTTTAGGTTAATGTACATAATGTTTAAATGTGAGGTATGAATCCAAACAGACATACGTGTTGTGTGTGAGTGATAATGTCGTGTTATCGTGTGGATCGGGTTGTCTTTTGTGCGGTGAGCCTGCGTAATGAGGATGTTTTGGTTGACATGCAAGCTTTTTTTTTATATTATCATGCAGTAAAATTCATTCAATTAGTGTGCCAAATTAAATGATGTAGGGACAGATAGTACACACACAAATGTCTTGTTGTTATTGCATGAAGTGATACAACAGATGTTTGTAGACACTATAATTGTGGTTGAACTTATTGATTCGTTGGATGAGTATAAAAAAATGTAATTGGTCTGGAAATGGTTGGTTATATATCTTCATACACATGATCTCATCAAAGTTAAACATTTGAATAGGCTAATAGGAGTCACTGACATAAGTTGCATGGTTAATCTTCGAATGGATCGCAATACCTTTGGAGGCTATGTCGGTTGCTTAGAGAAGTAGGCAGATTAAGTGATTGACAACATGCTAGCGTCGAAGAACAAGTTGCGATGTACTTAGTCATCCTAGCGCACCACAAGAAGAATAGGGTGGTTAGCTTCAACTTTTGGTGGTCAGGGTACGTTCACCGTGTGCTAAATTGTATTCTGAAACTGCATTACATACTACTAGTAAAACATGAACATGTGACCGAGAGTTGCAACGATCAAGGTGGAAATGCTTTAAGGTAATTGCTAGTTGACTTCACCTATCATTAACGAAGTGCACTTTTCAATTTTTATATTTCAAAGATTTATTCAATAGTTTGAATCCAATGCGACATTTGTTTGTGTTTGAATATGGGTGTCTAGGTGTGTTAGATGACACTTATATTAATGTGACGGTTCACACATAAGATAAACTGAGATATAGGACCAGCAAGGGGCCAAATTTCGACCAACACACTGGCCGTGTGTGATTTTTTTTTTTTTTTTTTTAAGGTTTGTATAAGTCTTACCAGGTTGGGAGGGATCAGAAGGCGACTCATGCGGTCTCCATGATGCGGTAAATAGGGTTCACGACCTGAAAGTGCCTAAAGGTTATACTAATTCTTTTCACACATGTTAATATCCAAATCCTCTATTTTCAACAGCATTTGTCTTGTGCACGAAACCTAACCTTCACTTTTTTTTTTAAAATGTAGGGAATTACTACCTGTGTGACAACGGCTATGCGAATGGTGATGGTTTCTCACTTCATACAAAGGCATTCGATATCACCTTAAAGAATGGGATCCATATACGGAAAGGCCGCAAAACGCGCATGAAATCCTCAACATACGACAAAAGAAAGCCAACAACGTAATTGCACGCTCCTTCGACGTAATGAATGCGTGTTGGGTTATATTGCAGAGTCCCTCGTTTTACCCTATTAAGCTTCAAACAAGTATTATCATGACTTGTTTCCTATTACACAATTTTATACGTTCTATGATGGAGTGTGATCCCTTAGAAGAACAACTCTAACCTAAGGCTATGATTTAGATAACAAGGATGAGTATGAAAATACCGAGTTCATCGATGGTGTGGAGTCCTCATCGGAATGGAATCGCAAGAGAGACGAAACTGCTAACGCAATGTGGCAACAAGTTTGTTCCATGCATCCATAATTCAACTTTTTTTATACACAAAGTGTTGTCGATATCTTGCTCCCAATATTGTTCCAACATAACTTTCTTAAATTCTTCTCAAACTAATGTATTATAATATGCAAGATGTCTGTGAACATGTCTGCATCTAACTTAATGATTATGCTTATATTCCAACTCTTTATGCTGGGTGTTACATAAAGTTGAGATGTTTTATTCTTATGTGCATTAAAAACGTGTTTAATTTATTATATTTATCACATGAATGCAGTTATATTAGGTACACAAATGTGAATGATTCACTGTGTTCATCACCAACTCTTTGAATTTCATATGGTGTTTGTTCCTAGTTCCTTCCGAGAAAAAGTATATACATTTATTCCTTCGTTTATTTACATATCATGTCGTCTATAATTAATTTGTATAATTTCAATATATCATGAACATAAACCTAGTGCTTGATGGTAACGAGCATATACCCTGCGCGGAAATGACATGATGCTACTCTTCCAAGCTGGGAAGTCGGCCCTTCACACTAGACGTTACTTCTCAAAATGTCCCATTAATGGAAAACATAATAGCTTCTTCCTCTGGTACAATGACTACCACCGTTATGACCCATTTGATAAAATGTCGAAATGCGTATTGTCTAGGGAGTATAGCCTTAAAAAGTCGTCAATCGTCAGTAGTCTGCCCACTCGATGCCAGTCATCAATCAAGTAGCCGACGAATGGCACGCAAACATCCGTCCCTAGTTCGCCGTTGCTACGATATGAACTAAGGGTTCATATTGTTTTAATATTTATGCCCATCGTCTTGGTCCTATTCAGTGTCGTGATAGAGAAACTTCTTTAGTTGACTAATAGAACTCGATAATTTGAATCCTTATCTCTCACCGGTTGTTTTTTGGTTGGATTATCCGTGAAGTATGTTGTATTTTTTGTATTTGAAGACAATTATTGCTTGTATTTTCTAAGCTATCATCGGTGAACAATAAGCTAATTCTGGAATGTAATGACTTATTGTCTTTTTATGGCCATGTATGTAAGTAGTGGTTATTGTAGGCTATTGCTTTGGTATAGCTTTTGAAAAGGCTGATACCCTACTTCTGTGAAAGGCTATACAATGTATTTGGTAATCTTTATTGCTTGTTGATATAAGACAACTCCATTTTAGGTCTATCCAAGCCTTACCAAAATAAAGCTGATAACCATATCAATGGCTAATACAAATCTATTACATGTGAATGCAAGATTGATATATTTTTTTAAAGGCTAATACAATGCATTATGACTTTGTCTTTTGCTGCCTTTTGTTTGCGTATCAATTTCTTATATGAAATTTGGGCAAAATGACTTTATAACCCAAAACTGCTCCATAGTACATATTCAAATAACACAACTCATATACATAACTTACTCTCTTACGATTACACTCAGGTACACAACCAAAAAGGTCTATTGGTTATCCCGTCTTAGAGCACGTTCTTATACAAAAGACTTAGAATCCTGAGATCGATGATATGTTGTTAACTACAATCATACGTATGAAATAAGATTTGCGATGGAAGGGCACTGTGATACCTAGTGTTTTCTTGTTTGAAGCTCAAGCTGCCATCGAAGTAGAGATTGGATGTCTCTTCACGTAGGATGAGCTTTACGACAAATTTCAGTTCTTAGATCATCAATACCGAACCTTCAAGGAGATCTTGGTCATTCCAGGGACATATGGGGATGTGTACACAAGTACGGTCATCGCCCCACACAATGTCTAGATGGCGATTATTAAGGTACGCTAAAAATGTCCCCGTCTTAAATTGCACCACTTGTTCGAAATTTTGTCGATTTGTTTTTCGACTTACATGATATCACGCTTGCTAATATAGAGTTATTATAATCAGACCGAAAAACTAACTTTGAAAGTAAATATCTACACAACCTAGATATACGATACATGTGTTTCAGGAAAATAATTTTGCCACCGCATATTACCATTGTGCCAAACCGTAGTTTCACAACCTAGTCGTGATATTTGATACCTATGTGATTAAGGCAGAGCATAATGCCACAGTGTTAATAAGCTCCAAGGATACGGCCCAAGCAAGATGCAACAAGGACGATAACCGAGGCAAGACAGTTGCTTGTGATGGTGCCACAAGTCCGAAAGGGGGCCAACCAACAAAATTTATGTTGCAAAACTCCTACCCACCACGTACTACTAGTGAAGAACCAGGGCCTACTAGGTCGTCCTATGCAAGCTCAGCTGCGCAATCGAGCCCGAGTAAGTGGTGGTGTAATCCATTTAACTGACGAGTAACATTGACTTTCGTGTTTCCCGAACTATGGTTTAACTCTTGCATTCCTTGCATGGTATCGGATCTGATTTGTATGATGTTGTGTGTCCTACGACATCTTCCAATCCCTTGTATCCTCTCAAATTATTCAGACTAATAGTTGTTATTTTGTACCCTTTTTTGAAACATTAATGGTGGTTTGATTTTACTCCGGCCAATGAGCCTATAAAATCCTATCTTTTTCACAACAATTTACATTAAAATTAATCAGAATACATCTACAAAGTTGGATGTGTATTGGAAATTTGTGACAAATTACATCAAAATTTTGTTCAAGATATAGTGATGTTATGGAGAACCTACTATTTATCATGTAACTTCACCAATATATCCATCTTCTCCTAATAGGACATTCAAATGTAAAGTAATATTGTATAAAAATATATACCATAATATTTTTTGTTTATCAATTTAATAAATATTTGTGTATAAAATTAATGTTAAAGAAATTGTTGCAATATTTAATCATTGATCTTCTCATAAGTTTCGCTTCAAGTTTTTTTATTTTATTGCCTACAAGAAATAGCCATAAATTATTTTTATTTTTTTTAATCAATAAGAGATATTCAATTGTATTAATTTAACACAAAAACTATTTAATTAAAGCTAAAAAATCATACAAATGCTTTTTATTTCCAATAATTTTTTATTGTATGAATCAGTTCTTAATGTGGTATTAACCAATTTGGGCTGAAATACTCTGCAACCTTGGTCTCACTCAAAAGTTCCACTATGCCATTTGTCGATGTAATGGACTCACGCTTCTTGCTTTGTCGCTTTGCCGATCGCTTCTCTTTATCACTCTGGCATACACTGTCATCTGCCGTATCACATGAAAGTTGGTCGGCTATTTGGTCATTCTCAAACACGTCGTCCATACTACCCGTGCAATTTATCCACCGACCCTAACATCCGCAAGGTGCTCTTTCGCGTAAAGGTCATCCACGACACCATTAAATCTGTTTAACTCTGTCTCTCCCAAAGATTTCTTGCTACTCCACCCAGTGCGGCCATAACTTGTTACGCATGAATCGAGCTTTTGCGTCTACCTGTCGAACAAATCGCAATGACAGAATTAAGAAGTCGCAATACAAGATAAGTTTTTCACTTTATGATATCATCGCTGATTGTTACCTTAACAATTTGTTCCACTGATCGTTGTAGCAGTCAATCATATAGTTGCCTTTAGATTGAACCCGACACTGCTGCGACTTAGAATTCCCTGAAGTGAATAATAATCCTTCATGCATGCGGTGATCTTCGATATTATATGAGGGTTGACCTTAATGCCAATGTTAAGGAACTCATTGCGTACAGAATCATCCAGCTTGTTCATGAAGCCGACCATATAGCCCTTGTCCGACTTCCATCCCTGAGCAACAAGCTCCTTAAGCGAGAACGGTAAGTTTAATTCCTCCCTCAGTGACCAAGTACGTTGCATCTTCTCCCCCTTTTGCGGCTTACTGGCCCCCGTATCATTACTTCCGGTCATGGAAATCGAATGGGCGCACACATTCATTAAACAGACGCTGAAAATAGCCTATATCATATACAATAAATGGAGTTCTTACCCTGTGTCCCTAGAGACAACTCAACAATTTGTTTTCTATGCCGTAACGCTGCCATATGAACCTACGATGTAGTCGTCAGCACAAACATATGTCATATATACATTGCAAAATTTTGTGCTTCATTTAAATGCGACCAAACGGTCTCCTTCACATAATATTGCTTATTTACACAAATGAATAGTCACTTCTACATTACGAGGTTACTTTTCGACAATTCAGAAACTCCACCATCCCATTTATACCATAACATACCTATCAATCAAAGAGGCCGCATAACAACACCGAAATGACAACATCTCGCATGATATATACGATAAAAACAAATCAAATTTACACGACGACGATATGTTAATGCATTTTACAATAGCAGCACACGTACAATACCCAAGTTAACAAATCACGACATCTACCACACAATTCACACAAGTAACAATAACAATTACACTGCATAGATGATGGTTCATCAATAGCCTAACCATATAAATAGAAACACATATACACCACAATAACAACTGTCAGTGAATTTTGAAAAAAAAAAAAAAATCCAACATTGCTTCAGCTTTTAGTCCAGATAACAACAGTACGAACCACAATTCTTGTCACATTCAGATTATACCAACATGACATATGATCAAAACATTATCAGTTCATAGACGCAACCATTTACATGACATTATCAATTAAAAGGGGCCATCCAATTGCAAATTAAAACTAACAAGGCAGAATCCCGAAGCCTATGACGCGAGACGAACACTAGCCATACCGAACAGACAATGCATGCAAATATGGGTGTAAGTTTGATTTACCTGAAGGATGGAAAGCCAGAAGCATAACTGTAGTCGGATGTGGCCAAAACCTAGCGCCGAAGAAAAACTTCATATGCATTCAATCATCTTTATTTGCACCACACGACAGATTGGCAGTATTATTGTATGTGCGCGGCGAAACTACCTGACAATGAATGTCGACGACTCAACTTCTTATCTCTTACAAGCTAACACACAATAACCAATTGAGGACACCAAAAGAACCCTATCGAATTAAGTAGAATACCTTGCAGTCACTCCGATATTTGCTTGAGGAAAATTTGACTAGATCATTTTTTTATATTATCATGAATGTTATCTAAGATGCCAAACTGGTTGTGTAGTATTCAAATTTAATCATGCCCGTCCAAACAACAATTTAATCATGCATGTCCAAACAACATATAAGATAACATGTTCTTACCTTAACGTAATAGCTAATCGTAGATTATATCATAACGTGAATTTTCCTAACCTACATAACAAACAACCCCTTAAGATTTTAATTTGAGGATAGATAGGGTATATTAAAATAGTACAATTTTTACTTCATCTTTTGTAACTTGTAATATATTTTTTTGTTAAGATATTGTAATTTGTAATGGTTGAAGATGCACAATCAACATTAATATATAAAGATCTTAATGTTTCAGTCACAAATTATGCATATACATTTGAACTTGTAAAATCATGTTGAATTGTACAGTTACATGGATTAGTTACGGTTCAAAAAATTTGATATTGAGATCCAACAGTTTCAGCCTAAAATCCGACGGATCATCCACTCGTGAACACTTTTAGTCTTTTTATTATTATAGACGATGAAATATGTATTTTGCGAACAATTATTATGAAAGGAGAAAATATTCTAAAATACTCCAAACTATATGTGATTTCTCAAAAAAATATTTCATAATATTTCACAACACTCGAACGTAATTGATAACAACAAAAAATGAAAACTAAGTATTTATTTTTTTATTATGTTTCAGATTTTAAAATTAATAATAGTGACAACAATTGAATCCAAAGTTTTCATCGTCTTTTGATGTAATATTAATAACGGAATAAAAAAGAAACGAGAGATAAAATGGAGGAAGCAGATCTGATATTATATATAGTACACACACTCATACAACGCATGTTGTATCTCTCTATTTTTTTCTCTCTCGCTCGTTCTCTTCTCATCATCTCTCTCTCTATATCTCCCCCTCCCCCTCTCTTCCTAGCTCACTTTCTCTCTCCTCTCTCTCTCACTCTCTCTCCCTAGGTGGCGCTCGCAGCGAAATCGTGCTCGGAGGTTTATTTGATGCCGCAAAAGGGGGAGAAACAGTGTTAGGAGGAACCCTACCTGAGAGTAGCCGCCTCAAGAATTAAAACCCTAGATCCATAGATAAACATATAAATTATTTGTTTTTGTTGATTTTCGAGCTGCTTAAAGATCGAAAAATGGCGACTTCTGCGCCTCAAGCTCAATCTCAATCTCAGCCTCCCTCCGCTGAGGAAGAACTGCTCAAGAGAAACACCGATTGTGTTTACTTTCTCGCTTCGCCTTTAACTTGCAAAAAGGTCCTTTTAGCGTGTGTTTTCCTTTTCCCTATTTTTCCTTTCTTTTATATGCGTGCGATTTTTTACAGTGGCCTCTGTTTTCCATATGTATTTTCGACAGTTCCTTTGATTTATTTGAATACGGACAAATACGATTTTTTGCTAGTAATTCCACTGAGAATTAGATCTTCATTGGGGAGGGTTGTAATTGTTTCCCCGTAGATTCTCGGAATTAAGTGAAAAGACTAGGGCCTTAATTTAGGATTCATTTTCAAATGTTTGTTAATTTCGGTTAGGATATTGCATGTAGTTTGGCCCTGGGAAAATGACGAATTTTACATACATAGTTTTGATCTGTTTTTTCCTGCATTCATGGTCTTTATCTGGTGTGCATCAGAATTTGACGTTGTCATTAAAATAGCTGAACTCACAACATGCTTGGGTTAAGGATGGTATGGAGGCTCTATTCTTGGAAGTTGGAACATATGACTAATTTTACCTATGAAAATTGTAGATTATGTATAGCTATTTTGTTTCTTAGTTTCCTTTCTTCATTAGTGGAGTGGATGATTAGTGCGAGGAAGCAGATAAATGGTTATGTTGATGTATGAAGGATAAATTCATTGATATCTAAGAGACTACATTTTCCAGCCATTTAATGCCAAACTTATCCTCTCTGCAACAATGAATCCCTTTGCTGAAAATATGGTTATAGATATGTTCTGTGTATGCTTGTTGATTACTTCATATCATGTAATTTTATCCTTGTGGGTGTTGGGTAAAGTTTTGTATAGATGTATTCTTGTATTCGAAAGCAACTCCTTGCCCAGATTATTCATGCCAGTCAATTTTTGATGCTGTAGTTCAGGAATTTCTGTCCTTCATAGTGTTTCTTTCTCCTTAGAAAATTTGTTGATACAATAATCAACTGGCATTTCTTTAATAGTATATGCACTCGTATTCAATTCTGAAACAACTGATTTCTTATTGGATCTTAGATTACTTTAAAATTCAGTTTTGCGCATTCAAAGATTGAGTGAGGTGATGATGTCATGTACCATGGAACAACATTTAACGTCAATGATTTTTTTATATATTTGAGTTCTTCCTACAGGGAAGCGAATGTGAGTACCGCCATAGTGATATTGCACGGGTAAATCCAAGGGACTGTTGGTACTGGTTACATGGCAACTGCTTAAATCCGAAGTGCGCGTTCCGTCATCCGGTTAGTCTGATATGTTTTCTCATATAGATAACTTCCTTTTAGTTATGACGTCTCCTGGATGAGCCTGAACTTGATGTATCTAGTATTTTTGTGAGATTGTGCTTCTTGATAAGATATTTCTTTTATCTCTGTTCTTTTTTTTCTCTTCAGCCTCTTGAAGGATTGCTGGGAACCCAAGGGCTAACATCTACTGGACCCTCTGCACCTGTGCCTCAGGCTGTTACAGGGCCTGCATCACATGTCCAAAATGCCTTCACCAAGCCAGCTGTGGCATGCGTATTTTTTCAAAAAGGGCACTGTTTAAAAGGTGATTGGTGTCCATTTGTTCATGCGCCAAATGCCTCAAATACCAAAGCCACACCTGTTCCAGTAACAGGATCTGCTGTTGAACCTGCAAATATAAATAAGCCTTCCAGTGGAGTTGAGAAGCCTTTGCAACAGAAGGTTACACCTATATATGTAGCTAAATCACTCAACGAGACTGCACGGGCAAAACCACTGGCTGCAGTGGAATCTACTGCTCCTAGATATGAATCTGCTGTAAGCAGGAAGGCTCCACAAACA
>JAYDZE010549098.1:0-13707 GCA_034509125.1 Monilaria moniliformis | reverse complement strand
AATTTTTGTCATCTAAGTTTGATATGAAAGACATGGGGGAGGCTGATGTGATTCTTGGAATCAAGATCATACGTGGAGAACATGACATTTCTATTTCTCAATCACATTATATTGAGAAGGTATTGGAAAAATTTAATCTCAAAGATTGTTCTCCAATGAGAACTCTTTTTGATCCTAGTGTTAAACTCGTGCCTAATAAAGGAGGAGTTGTGAACCAACTGAATATTCAAAGGCTGTTGGATCTCTCATATATGTTATGGTTAGTACTAGACCTGATATAGCCTTTGCTGTTGGAAAACTAAGTAGATATACTCACAATCCAAGCTTAATCCATTGGCAATCAATTAATTGAGTATTTAGATATTTGAAAGGAACTATGGATTATGGTTTGACATATTCTGGATTTCCTTCTGTTTTTGAAGGTTATTCAGATGCAAGTTGGATTACCAATATGAAAGATCATTTTTCCACAAGTGGTTGGGTATTCATTCTTGGAGGTGGTGCTATACGTTAGGCATCCAAGAAACAAACTTGCATCACTAATTCAACAATGGAATCTGAGTTTGTGGCTTTAACAGCAGCTGGTAAAGAAGCTGAATGTGTAAGAAAGTTAATTTATCAAATTCCATTGTAGCCTAAACCGTTATCACCAATATCAGTCAGATGTGATAGCGCAGCTACCTTGGCTAAGACATATAGTCTAGTTTATAATGGGAAGTCTAGACACTTAGGTGTTAGACATAGCATGATACATGAGCTCATCACGGATGGTGTGATATTTGTGGAGTTTGTGAGAACTCAACATAATTTAGCCGACCATTTAACCAAAGGGTTAAGTAGAGATCTTGTGCACAAGTCGGCTATAGGGATGGGATTAAAGTCCACCAGAAATCTCTGATATTAAGATACCCAATTCCCATCTAGTATGACGCTAGGTGCTGAATTCAATGTGGAAGGCTTAATATCTGGAGATTGGAACACATTAAAGAATCATCCCAAGGTATGTGTTCAGACCTGCAAGTTAAGGAGGTTGAATGTATATATTCTTAATAGCTCTTTTGACAACTTGCATATGCAGATGCAAAAAATAAAAGAGCTACCTATATGAGCATGAAGTTTAGCCGCTTCAAGAAGCTGGGACTTGGCTTTGACATGCTTATAAAGGATAAGGATGCGGGCTAGTAAAATATAGTGTCAAGATAGGACATATAAGTATGTACATTTTGTGTACATTATCTTCGTGTATTCACTATGAGTTCCCAGGGTTCAATCCTTAGAGATACCATGGTATTCAAATATATGGAATGTGTAATATACTAAGGTGAAATTCAATCGTCAAGATATTTCATTTATTCAAAAGTTTGAATGTTTTAAGATGGCTTGTTTTAGTTAATCATGGATTACACTAAAATAGGGGAGAATTGTTGGATATTCAAGTGTAATTGGATTAACTTAATTGACCAATATCGTCATAATAAGACATCAAATAAGTTAGGAAGTGCGGAGTGCATGCTTATTTGAATTTATTATGATCTTAGGGCAAAGCCCCTAAGGGACGGGGGTCCGGGGGCAGCGCCCCCGGTAGCGTGGTCCAAGGGGCGGCAGAAAATTCATCAGAAATTTAATTTTCGAATTTTTAAGGGACTATTTGGAAATTTGTGAAAGTAGAATAAAACTGGCTGTTCATCCTGTTTTTGGTCTCTGGCTTCTGGTTTGTTTTTCTCTTAGAATATCACATACTTATTTTTGAAAAAATCTCCGAATTGTATCCGATCAAATAATTTGGTAGAACCAACAAATTGATTTGATATGAAAGTGATCACACACCTTTCAGAAAATCCTGAGTTTGTTCGTTTGCAGTAATTTCCCCAACACTGTGCATGGCTGACAAGCGGCTGCACCAACGTCCTCATCTCTCTAGCCAAGTCCGTTGGTCGCGGAGTCGAGTCGCACATTTTGGCTCGAGCCAATCCTCGCCGGCCTCATCGGATGCGTGCTAGCCAATCTCGGCTTCGGCATCTACCACTTGGGCATCTACAACTACGGCGCCGCGGAGACTCCCATCTTCGGGGCCCATATCGACGCCTTCCAGGGCCATCACAAGTGGTCGTGGACCATCACGCGCCGCCAGTTCTAGAATAACCTGCATGCCTTGGCGCGTGTGGTCACGTTCACGGTCATGCCTATAAACCTCCTATGCGATGACCCGACTGCTCTCGCGTTCGTGGCGTTGTGCTCGGGGTGCATCATGTTCAGCCAGTAGTTCCACGTGTGGGCCCACGCGACGAAGAACAAGCTGCCACCGCTGGTGGTGGCGCTGCAGGACGCCAGGGTGCTGGTGTCGCGGTCGCAGCACGCGGCGCACCACCGGCCGCTGTACAACAACAACTACTGCATTGTGAGCGGTGTTTGGAATGAGGTGCTCGATGGTTCCAAGTTCTTCGAGGCCATAGAAATGGTGATTTTCTTTAAGTTTGTTGTGAGGCCAAGGTCGTGGAGTGAGCCCAACTGTGCTTGGACTGAGGAAGCTGAAACTGAAACCACATCTTTATTATCCTAATGATATATTATATATATTTGGGGACTTGATTGAGAAATGGAAAAGATATTCATTTGTTCAAAATAGTTTTTATGTAATTTTACTTGTAAATTGAAATTGAATTAGTGGCTTGATTATCCTCTGTTGATGTCTTGTTGTGATGGACTGCAATCGGATAGTTTTATTTCACTGTTAAGTTTTGAGAGATCCCACAGATGATGTTTTATTTTTCTTTACTACAACTTATGTGATGGAATTTATTCTGTGAGCCGCATTTATTCATTCGATATGATCAAATGTTTTCTGCTGGATCCTCCGTTTCCATCTTTATTTTATCTTGAAATCCAGACCAATTATCAACAACGTAACCACCTCTGTGAGGATTCTTTTGTAGCCTGAAGTGTATTATAGGATCTTTTCTAAATGCATATAACAAATTAAAATTGCAAATTTTTTATATCATCTGACTTCTTATTTTGTTTTATAGAAAAGAAATAAAAAAATTAAAATAAAAAAGTAAAGCAAATTAATAATACCAAAATAAAAAAGGTAATATAGACAAAAATAAAAGAAAAGATAATATACAAAAACAATAAGAGAGAGTAGAAAAAAAATGTTTACGACTTCCAATTTCTGTAATGTTTTTATATGTACTCCCCCCGTCCACAAATAGCACGCAATATTTGATGGACATATGTTTTAAGAAAATAGTTGGTTGATGCTGGTGGATGGATTTTTAGTGGATAAAAGATATAACTATGAGTCCCATATGTAGAACAAATGCGATTGTTTGATAAATAAGAGGTGTTTGAGGTTGAAATACAAAATACAGTATACGATCATTTCCTAAAAAAACTCCATACTTTTTATGGACGCTGAATATAACAAATGATACGTATCTTTTGTGGACAAATGAAATATTAAATTAAAGCTTTTTATTAACAAAAAGAAGGAGAAAACGGAAAGGTTGAGCAGAGTAGCAAAAATAGAGGCATGCTTGAGGTGGAAGTTAAAAAAAATGAGTTTTCAGTAAAATATAGCCGAAAAATAGGCATTCATGTGGCTAAAAAAACTAAAATTTCAAAATTTCATTATTTTGAGACATAATATATTTACCATAATAGGTTTCATTAGTAATTTTGTATTATTTTATATGTTTGACTAATTTTAAAATTTGTAATATTTTATGTTTAGACAATTATACTCTTTATCTATTAATATTATAGATTCTTTAATTTTAAAAATACAAATCAAATCTAATTTAAAAATAGAACAAATTCATATATATCCTTAATTATTTTGTTGGATTAGGATATTAGTTTGAGAAGATGGTTTTTGCAATTTTGCAGCGTCTGCGGGTGAGATTAAGGAATGTGGAAGCCAGTATCGAGCCTGCAGTCCGACCTCTTCTTCAAAATGTCACATGAAATCTACAATTATGGTGAAGGGTATGTTACTATGAAAATAAATAATTCATAGCTTTCATTAATTAATAAATCTCTTCACATATATTAATATTCAGTTTGATTGGGAAAGTGACGGTTAATCACAGCCACAAATGAATCCACAAAAAACCAAATGATCAATGAATCAACTTCCTATCTGCATGGCATAACTCAGCTGATTATGTGAGTACTTAACAATGAATAACCTAATTAAATCTCATCTTAATTAATTCTTTTGTTTTTTTAACATTATGATTGGAAATAAACAGCACACCAGGACTTGGGATGCTCAATTCTGGTCCGATATTAAGGTACAATGAACCTCAATCATTTGATTTTTTAATTATTAATATATCTCAAGGAATTAAATTGAAGTCCACATCCATTATTGCAGACTATCGCTTTGATTGTTGTAGGAGAACATGTAATTCAATTGGGAGTTGTCCACAACGTTCTTTCTCTCTCTGTCAATTCTCTCGCTCTCTCTTGAATATATATATTGAAGAAGGGGAAAATGTGGTAGCGCAGGTTGTTGAGTACCTGAGCTATGTAGTGCTGCTAAGAAAGAAGCTGATCTACATCGAAAGCATACCGGAAGTTTTGTTGCCGCATCCATGATAGCATTCAACGGAGTCAAAGTGGAGCTAGGGCAGAGCTAAGAAGCTGCAATCTGAAGATCGAAGCTAAAGGAAGAAGAAAGTATTGTTAGGAGAAGATAAGAAGGAAGTTGAGATTGATGGGAACTTGAGACTTAGCGCGACTTAACGGAAATAATGGAAAAGAAACTGAGAAAGACGCAAAGGAATTAAAAAGGAGAAATGCGTTTTCAAGACACCTAACACCCAACTAAAGAAGACGTTTGCAACTAACTTAGCTGCCACATCAGCTAAGCTTTTTTAAAGCAGTTACCACAAGAATAATAGTGGGAAGAAAAAATAGGCAGCTCAAATTATCTGTAAAGTATTCCGAATATTGTGGAGTGAAGTGAGGACATTAGAGAGATCTGGCGATCTCCTTAATGTAGTCTATCTTTTCATCTTTCACCTTCATCATTTAAACCACATATTTCAATATCTATCATTGGTATTAGAGCCACCGCCACTGATTCTCGGTCATGGTGAAGGTTATAGATGCTAATGTTATAATCTTCTGTCTTTAATGGAATAACTAGCCTATCAAGAAATTTATATCGTTTCCCACATCCAAAATACTATTAAGTTAGTATAAGGTAAGGGGGTGTCAAACCCACGAGTAATGAGAATTTTGTTAAATGCTTCCTACAACCTAAAATGGTTTGGTGATGCCGCAACGCCTAATTCCATTAAAATGGATGGGAAATACAAAAAAATAAATTAACTTAAGAGTGTGGGAAACAGTCTACGTACTAAATTGAAATCAACAAACTACAGGATGAAATGCATGTTATCAAACTAGACAATTTAGAAATTGGAATTTAAGGCAACTTGAACATCTCAGAGATATAACTACAGATTTGGGTGGAAAGCAACTAGACTAGGGAAAAGAGAAGCCAACAAAAGTAAACCAACAACCTATGTTAGGAAAAGAAGGATTTGACCTTTCATTTTAGGAAATAAACAACTTTTTCATACATAAAACAAGAAAAGAAGGCAGGTTGCGGCAAGTGTTGACCAAAACAAATGAAAGCAGGCATCTAAGAGACAACCACTAGTCTTTTATAGACTAAACTCTAGACACATTCAAACATAACAACTAAGCAAGAAGAACATATTTCAGCAAGATTCAAAGACATACTCGACCTCCTAAAATAACAACTCGATTTACTGTGCTTAAAAATAAACTTGACAAATACAAGTTGAATCTAAAAAAGAAAGACAAACCAACTGGCCAGAAGCTATGCATGCAATCCAGGAAGTTTCACCAATGATTTCCATTTACGATGCAAGAGATCAACAAATACCACAGATATGCATATTCAAGTTCTTTGAAATAGGAAACAGAAATGGAACAAAGTTCAACAACTTCAAAACACACTCAGCAACCAAATATCTAAGCAGATCCACAAGCTAAGATCATTCAAACAAGAAATGAAATAGTAAATTTTCTTCTAAAAAGTTATAACATGAAAATAGAGTAGCAGGTCTTCTTCCTCTGCAACCTATCCCATCGGGGTAGTGGTGACGTTATTCCCCAAAATATTTCACTCTTTATGAGAATGAAAAGACTGGAGTGGTGGAGAGTGAGTGGGAGTGCAGGTGAAAATGTGGTTGGTGGTTTTCTTTCTCTTATTTCCTCCTTAAATATTGCAGTTGGTTTTCTTTCCCCCAGCTAGGATTTATCTTTTCCTCTCTTCTAGATTAGACATATTTGCCCCTTCTCGCAGCTGGAGTGGACACCTCACAACTACCTGAAAATGACAGCTTTGTCTTGTAGCACGGCCGATTTCCGACCTTCAGGCTGGGCAGCGTGATACATCCTTGTGCAGTTTGTGAGAAAGTCCTATTTTTCTGCTTTTTGTCTTCTTTTGTGTGCATTCTCCATATTTCCTAGCCATTGCACTCCATTTCCTTCTTCTTCCAATTCACTGCCCATAATCACTCATTAAGCGCATATTTGTCTCTTGTAAGCTCGATTTCAACTCCTAATTCCTAGAAACAATCAATACATATCGGAAGGCGACGCGATCACATGATATAGAGCGAATGATGGGAGAATAATTAAAGTAGTTTATTTGTGCAATCAGCTTGTGAAGTCCAAGACGAACAACAACCTAAGAATCTAGTCGTGAATCACATGTGGACAAAGAGGATTCACTTGCCGATCTACAAAATCTCAAATAGGTATTGACTTTTAGAAACTATATCACCCCTTTTGATGAGTTATATCATAAGTTTGGGATAGGATCAAACAGTGAGTTTGTTTTGTCTGGGTTAGTAGAGGAACTGCAAATGTCGGTTAGAATGTTTAAATCCAAAACTTTAGCCGATGCTTATGCTCTTTCTAAGCTACAAGGTTTTACATTGACCGAAAAATTACCTACGTTGTATGAGAATTATGAGTGGATAATAGAAGCTAATTATATGATTCTATCGTTAGGAATAAGCTAGCTTATCAAAGAATTTATATTGTTTCCCACAAACATAAATACTATTAACTAGTATAGGGTAAGGGAGTGTCGAGCCCATGAGGAATGGTAGTTTTGTTAAATGTTTTCTACAACCTAAAGGGGTTTTCGTGATGCCGCCAGGCCTAATTTCATGATGCTGGGAGGAAACAGAAAATTAAACTAACTATTAAGGGTCGGAAACAAATCAAACTACCAAACTGAACTCATCAAAATTAACAAGCAAAAAACTTCAGAACCAAACTGGGCAACTTGGAATATAGAAATTAAACTGGGCAGAACAGATTCAGGGACTGAAATCATTGAACTGAAAGCTAATATAAGGAAATGAAATAGCTAAAACACAAACTAAACAAGTTAAGGAAATAGTTATTTAAAACTAAACAAATGCTAGAAAAATTAACTAAAAATATAGGCTATAAACAAACCATTTTTGTAAAGGCTAAAATGAATCAAGCAAAGTTAACCAAACAAACAAAATACATTAAGTGAGGTTTTCTCCATTTCGGGTAACGTTAAGGTTGCCCTGACAAAGCACTTCCCAGGTCAGAAAGTACCACCCACTCTCTCCTACTTTTACTCCTAATATGCTAACAACTCCGAAATAAATCAAATAACATTTAGGGAATTCTTAAAACAACTTAACAACTCTGGAACTACTAGATTCATATGACTCCATTGATATAAAACATGTAGAAAAATCAAAAACTTAAAATCTGTAACTATGACGTATCAAACTGAGCAAACTAAAAGTATGTACATGAAACATAAATTTATATAAGTCCTACTATTTAGAGAAAATAGAGATTACGAGAAATGAAAGTTTGACAACAAACCAAGAGCTAAAACTTTGAAAGCCTTGAAAACTAAAATCAAACATGAAATTGAAATGTAAACATCCTAAATCAAGATCTAAGCTATCTTAAGACAACTACCATATTGCAAATTGAAATAGATTTAGCACATATTACTCTAGAAATCATGCACAAATTGAAAATTGAACAAAAGCATATCTCGAAAACTTGAAACATGAAATGAAAATTTATAATTGAAAACAACAACTAAGCTAATTGTTTGAGATGAAAATAGAACAATGGGGTGAGTGAATCCCTGTTACACTTGCGGTTCTTCCTTAGTTCGTCTATCCCATGGATTCTTCTTGGTTCTTCACAGCTTCTAGATGAAAATGGTATGGTGGGAGATATGAGAGGGAGAGTGAAGTTTTGTGTGTGTGAGTGTGTAAGTGTGCAGGTGGTTCCTCCCTAAGTTACTCTCTTGTCATATATATGGAGGCTTGGCCTTGCTTTTCCAGCTAGGTCATGCCCTTTTCTCCTCTTCTATAATGATACATTTGTTCTTACTCGTAACTAATAGTGCCAACTCACTAAATTTGGGAAAAAGACAGCTTTGTTTGTAGTGCAGCCCCGGTTCAACCCTTAAACTGGCTAGCTTAATGCTCTTTGGGCAGTTTGTCTCCAAAACTTGATTTCCTACTTCTTTTCATCCATTTTCTACGTGCATTCATTTGCCTTTCTTTGCCCTTGCACTCTAATCCCATATTCATGTTATCCCCTGCATAAAAAACACCTATTAAGTGTAGGTTTCGTCTATTTGACGACCAATTCGACCCCTAATTCCTAGGAACAAATATATCCTATCAAACCTCACACTTGAATCATGCTTGCCCTCAAGCATGTGGTATGGTTAAACACAAAAACAGGTTGTTGATAGCAATTTCCTTACTCGACAGACTCAAGACTTAATACAAAAAGAAAACCATAAACAAGACAGAAAGACGTAAAAAATTCCACGCACATGTAACATCAACTTACACAATTTTTTCTTAAAAGAAAATCAAATTCAACATCCATGCAGCATTCACTTTACTTCCTCTTTTGGAAAATTTGATTTAGGTTATCCACTTGTCAAGATAGTCAAGATCTGAATCAAATGCATAAGGTTCTCTCAATTTTCTCAATTATGCAGAGTTGTTCTCTCAAGAACAAATAATGCAATAAATGTGATATTAAGTGGTCATTTGCAACTCAATATGGTCTTTTGATTTGAATACAGTGGGGCTTTGGACCATTCAATTATGTCGGTTAGATCCTAGGGGTCCTAAGCTCAAGATATGAAAAATCAAGTTATGCATCTCAATTGAAGTGTTACACTTATCAAGACTAAGCATACATATAGGAACTGAAATCTTACAACATGCACTGGATTTCATCAAGAGTGTACCATTCTTTTCACATTACTTCTCTTTTTATTTTTTTATGCATGAACTTCTCATTTTTTTTCTTTTTTTTTCATTCTGCATTCAAATGCTCTTTCTCTTCTTTTTCTTTTTTAATTTCTGATACCACTCCTTTTACAATAATCCACCACTCAGCGTATTTTTCTATCTTAATTAAATAATAATGCGTATTTAATCCTAACAAGTTCAAATAATTATGCACATTTGGGGCCAAAATCATAGTCCAAATTGAGTCTTGAGGTTACAAATATATGGCTTGTGTAAAGAATATGCTCAAGGCTTCAATTGGGCTAACTAAAGACAGACAATTTGGTAGGATTTTGAAAAAGAAAAAATAATTAGGCACAAATGGTTATCATATTGCCCTCTATGATTCATTACTTATCACCACTTCATATCACAACTCATGCAAACACAAAAACACTCGAAAAAACATAGTAAAAAGTGTTCACTTTAGGCACAATTCTTGCATTTAGTAGGTAAACATTTGATTCATAACTAAAAATCCATCGTACTCATGTCATCTAACCCAATCAAATTCAAGTTGGGAAAAAATTATTAAATTATTTGCATGATTACTGAATATAGATCAAAAAGGAAAAAAATCATGTTAGCTAGTTGTTAACATTCTTGACATCAGACAACACACACAAAGAAAACACACTTAAACACAAAAAGACAAACTTAACCTCCTCACACTTGAACCTTGCTTGCCCTCAAGCAAGTTAGGTTAAACGAAACGAGCAACCTCGAACAAAAATAAAAAGAAATCACTAAAGAGTGTAGGGAATATGGGGTCACCGAGCTAGCCTATAGCGACGAGAAACAACTTGGGAAGATTATGGGACATCTTCTGGAACAGTAGGGGCATTAGGCTGGGCAGCTTCTGGGATATCATCTTGAGCAGGCTCTATACTAATCCTGATGGGTTCTTTAAACTGGGAAGGTGGAAGGTGGTGTTTATCGAGCATGATGGGGGTGGAGGTGAACAACGTCTTTGAATTTCCACTATCCGAATTGGGTTGAATTGCTTTCAAAAATTAGAAATTGATTTGATATCTCTTAAAGTATGGCCTCTCTCACATGATGGTTCAACTTCCTCTTTGGTTCCCTATTGGGTTTCATCCTTTTCAATCGCCCTGGAAAATAAGGTTGCATCTTTGGATTTGAATTAACCAACATCATTGGGTCATCTTCAGCAAATTTCTCTATGGTGTCATTCAGCATAGCTCATTTTTTTATTAGACAAGTAGTCTGTACCATGTGTTGATTGGAAATGAGTTTCTCTTGCTCTTTCTTGGTTCTGCTATCCAGTAATGACCTTCGAACTGGGCAGCTTCTGCAATATGGGCAGCTTGGACTTGCTTCCAAAAGTCTCCCATGGTCCATTCTTGGAGTTTGAGATTATTGGTCATTCCAGCTCCTTTTCAAATCTTAGGGTGATTTGGCCGATGTTTTTCCTAGAGTTGGTTACACTTGGGAAAGAATCCTCCATTCATTTCCACGCAACTCATTCATTGAAACCGCCAATTGGGACATTTGTTGAGTGAATGCCTCAAGGCTAACTTTCTGTTCCTTTTAAGATTCTTGAAACTTATGGACCACATCACTTTTGGCTTCTACATTATTCTGAAGGAACTGTTGAGATGTGATAAGCTCACCTATCATTTCTTTAAATCTTTTGGTAGGTATTGGTGGATTTTGAGGTTGATGTCTGATTTTGCATTGGTGGAGGTGGCTGTTGTTGGTGATGTGGTGTTGGTTGCCACCCTTGATTGTTGTTTGGTTCACTCCACTAGAAGTTCGGGTGATCGCGCCACCCTGGATTGTAAGTAGGTGTGTAAGGGTCGCACTCAAGGGCTTAATTTGGCCACTTCAAAGGTGCATTTACTTGGACTTCGACTTTCCACATGCACCATAGACTTATTAACGTGAAGGAATTATCACAACCTTCTCTGCCACTATAGTGGGCAACTTCTCAAGCTTCTCTATCCTTGCATCAATCCTATGTTCCAAATCAGCGGTGCTCGCAATTGCTTGAGCTGTCCTATTCAACAATCTTATGTGTGACTCGTCATATTCTCGGGTTGCCTTTACCAGATGTTGTATCAACTGCTTGGCCTCACTAACCTTCTTGTTTAAGAGTCTTCCTCCACTAGACGAGTTGACCAGATTCTTCATGTCAATCATCATGCCTTGATAGAAATGTTGCAACAAATCTCCTTCCGAGAACTTATGATATGGGTAGTTGCCGACCAACCTTCTAAACCTTGTCCAATACATACTTAATGATTTATCAAAACCATGCTAGACTCCGATTATCTCCTTTTTTAAGGCATATGTTTTGGTTGGCGGTAAGAAGTATTCCAGGAACACTTTTTTCATCTCTGCTCATGTGGCAACCGAGTTTGGTTGAAAAGTATTGAACCATGTATTGGCCTCTTTCGTGAGAGTAAAAGGAAATACCTCCAGTCGAAATTATTCTTCACTAACTCCTTGTGCCCTTTTTCGAATTAGACAAATTATTATAAGCTCACTAATGAAGTTATACGGGTCCTTGTCTTTCTTGCCATAAAACTTTGGCAAAACATTTAATAGAGCCAATTTGATTTCAACAAGAGGGGCATCTTTGGCCATTCTAATGGGAGTTGGAGGGTCATCGTCCAAGTGACCTATAAGATCTCCCAATCGTGGGTCATCATCCTCCTGGGCCATTCTGTATTCTAGGTTCGGACCAATATCCAATGCAACGTCTAGATCACCCTCTCTATATCACTTTTTGAGCTTGAAGTAGGGCAGCTTGAAGGCCTGTCTGGGTCTAACCTTTATGTTTTGCGAGACAAGACTCGTTCTGTATCCTCTTGGCAGTCTTCTCGATCTCAAAATCTTATAGTAACTGTGGCATTGAAGACATGCTCATAAACAAGCAAAAAAAAAAAAAAAAACAGTCAAAAACTATTTACACAAAGGCATAAAAAATACATAACAAAATAACATTGTTCCCCGACAACGGCGCCATTTGATAGAAGCTAATTTTGTGATTCTGTCGTTAGGAATAAACTAGCCTATCAAAGAATTCATATTGTTTGCCACAAACCTAAATACTATTAACTAGTATAGGGTAAGAGGGTGTTGAAACCACGAGAATTGGTAGTTTTCTTAAATGTTTACTACAACCTAAAGCGGTTTTGGCAATGCCGCCACGCCTAATTTCATGGTGCTGGGAGAAAATAGAAAATCAAATTAACTACTAAGGGTGGGAAACAAATCAAACTACAAATCTGAACTCATCAAAATTAACAAGTAAAAATTTTCAGAACCAAACTCGGCAACTTGGAATATAGAAATTAAACAGGGCAGAGATCGGGAACTGAAACCATTGAACTGAAAGCTAATATAAGGAAATGAAATAGCTAAAAACACAAACTAAACAAGTTAAGGAAACAATTAATTAAAACTAAACAAAAGCATGAAAGATTAACTGAAAACACAGGCTGCAAACACACCATTTTCATACAAGCTAAAAGGAATCGAGCAAACTCAACCAAACAAACAAAATGCATTAAATTAGGTGTTTTCTATTTTGGGTAACATCTAGGGCACCCTGACAAAGCATTGCACAGGTCAGAAAGTATCGCTAACTCTCTCATACTTTTACTCCTAATATGCTAAAAACTCAGAAATAAAGCAACTAACATTTAAGGAATTCTTAAAACAATTTAACTCTAGAACTACTTGATTCATTAGACTACGTTGACATAAAACATGCAAAAAAATAAAAAACTTAAAATCTCTAACTACGACGCATCAATTTGGGCAGACTATACATGAAACAGAAATTTATCTAAGTCCTACTGTTTACAAAAAAACAGAGCTTACAGAAAATGAATGTTTGATAGCAAACCAACAGCTAAAATTCGAAACAAAAACTCTTAAAAGCCTAGAAAACTAAAATCAAACATGAAATTGAAATGTAAACTGTTGGGGTTTAAATTTAAATTCCAATGAAGGAATCCCCTACCCGAGATCTTTCCATGAATAATATGGGCATTATTTACAGATTAATTTTCACGCAATTCCTACAACTAGAACACAAGAAAGCACATAGGATAATTAAATGAAATAAATCCTATGATCATGCTTTCTAGGGGATTAGGAACTTACATTAAATAGTCTCCAAAGACTGACGTTAGCTTGCTCCTTCTCCACGTGATGGATTCCAACTCTGAGTCTTCTAACCTGTTCCCAACTCCTAGGTATTTCTTTTGTGTGGACAAAACTGAGACACCTAATAGAACTAAAGAAGGAAGACAAAAATCACTCTTGGAGTGTATAGAGGGGGGCGCCGATTTTCTCAAGGGGG
>JAYDZE010549087.1:0-13708 GCA_034509125.1 Monilaria moniliformis | reverse complement strand
TTGGTCCGTGTGTGTGATACCGTTTGTGACATCACTTATTTGGTGGGTTTACCTATCGAGTAAGGGGTGTTACAGGATATATATATATATGTAAAGAAATACAGAATGGAAGAAAGTTATAGAATAGTTGTCACGTCTAATCATGAGTTGATGCTTGCGGTACCTGATAGATATAGAAAAATGGTCTGAAGCACTTTCCAGCTGCAGGTCCGAGTATAGGAGAATGATAGTGAGTTCCCATAAGAAAAAAGACTCAGAGCCAGTGGATGATAAAGTTCTAGCACCTGAAAAATAATTATGAAAAAAGTGGCCTGACTACTAAAGTAGTAAAGTTAGAAGCAATAGAAACTAAGAATGGAATTATGATATGTTAGTACAATATAGACATCGAATGAATGCACACTGTGAGAAAAAAAGCCTTGGTCCTCGTACATGTCTACTGGTGAAAAAGTTGCCAAGAGGATATCTTCTTAGAATCAATGGTGACAAATCCATTATGGACCCAATAGCTTACGTAGCTTTCATGGCAGGCAGCATAACTTTGTGCAATCTCATTCTCATGATGGAGAAAAACAAGATCCATTCCACCACCATGTATGTCGAAAGAGCAGCACTTATAGCACTGCACTCGATATGCCATCCAGGCCTTCCAGGATCCCATAGACTCTCCAAGAAAGGCTTTCCCTCCTTTGCTGCCTGCAAAATAATCAAACTCCATGTAGAATTTAACAGATTGCATTGAGATTGCTTTAAGTTGGAAAACATTATCTAGAAAACATATAAACAATGAACAATTCAATTGAAAAGGACGCACCTTCCAGAAAGCAAAGTCAGCTGTGTTTCTCTTCCTAGAGCCCCCAGAAATTCACTGATTAGCCTTATTATCTTCCATTTTACGCCCAGATAATCGACCATAGACAAGGAATTTGTCTATGGAAATGTACACATCACCACCCACTGTGTATGCATATCCATTATCAAGTATCTATCACAGGGCATAACAGAGTATCAGCTCTTGACTTGATGCTTATACCCAAAAAATTCATTGATTTAGAACTGCTGGAACAAGATACTCATGTCAAAGAAAGATCATAAATTTAATGTAGCATATGATAGTCTCTAGCTGAGTTTCTTTACAGAAAAAAGATGGGATAGATGGGAAAAATAGTTGCTGATAAAGCCATGCTACAGCAGAAGCTTATAACTACCATAGTTCAAAAAATTAGAGCACACAAATGAATGATCAATGTAATACCTGTCGAATCATATCAACAATTTGTGGTATGTGATCAGATACACGAGGTTCCGTGGAAGGAGGAATGCAGTTAAGATATGTCATGTCATGATGAAATTCTTCAGAATATCTTCTGCTCAAACTAATTGGATCTTCACCCGATTCATTAACTCTTGCAATAATCTACAGAATTCGAAAATCGGAACTCAGCTTCCATACATTTGTAAGAAGTAGATGATATTTATAAGCGACAATATTAACCTCTTCACAATAACTTATAAATGAAAATGAGCCCAATGAGTAAACTGCAAATATGTTTTGGTAACGAAATGTAGTAACAAAAGCTTAAAATAGTCATATATTCGATCACATAGAAGCATATGATACAAAAGACTTCAAGCTACAGATGTTTAATGACCAAGTATTTCTCATATTTTACACACCAATTCGCAAGAAAACTTTACATTTCCCAATGTATAATAGACAATTCCAGCTCTTCAACTCACCTTATCATCAACATCAGTGAAATTGCAGACGTAGTTGACCTCATACCCCCAAGTACTTAAGATATCTGCCTAATTTCAAAATGAAGCACAAAACTGCATTCAGTTATCACTTTTGTTTTGCAAGGACTCAAAAAATAGACAAGAATTTGAACATTAGAGGGAAAGGTCAGAGCCACAAAAATAATCCCTTGTACCAGTAACATCAATAGCTTAGTGCATATCACTCAACAGATCATAGTTATTCAATAGAGAGAGAATATACCTGTCAAAAGCAACGTAAACGCGGGCATGACCAATGTAGCTGAGATCGTATGCGGTGACGCCAGACACGTACATTCCTACTTTGCCTTCGACCTTCGGCTTAAACAGCTCTCTTTGCTTGCTCACTGTATTGTACAGCCAAAGTTGTCTCTCAATTCCCAGCGAATTTTCACCATGATTATCATCACCACTACCCAAACTCTTCCAATATTTTCCTCGCATCAGGTGGTCAGAGATTGATGCTTGTAGCTGCAATTGATTGCAGAGAAAGTGCTCCGAAAACGGAATTTGGTTTTCGAGTGGAAATTTTTCGATACGAATGCAAATGCGAAGGTTTTGCGGTAGCGGAGCGGGAACAAGGATTTGTACCATTTGAATACGGTTCCCATGGGATTGGGCTCTCTCTCTCTCTCTCAATTTGGATTCAGAAAAATCTGCAGTTTTGTATAGTGTGATTTTTAGCGATGTTTTTGTTAGATATACAAAATAAACTTATTTTGTACTCTCTCCATCCATCAAAAATAGTCTTATTTTTCCATTTTGCCCCATCCACCAAAAATAGTCTCATTCTATATATGGAAAATTTCTCACAACACAATACCCCTACACATCAATTTATTTACAACTTATATCACTAGGACCCACCACTTTTTATCTCTACAGCCATTTTTTCTTCCTCTCTCACCTACTCTATCAAATCACTTTTTCTCTATCAAATCACTTTTTCTTCTTATCTCTTTTACTTTACCAATTGTGCATTAAAACCAGTGTCGTCCACCAATGAGACTATTTTTTGTGGACCGAGGGGGTATTATAATTTGGAACCAAAATAGAAAATAGTAAAAAGAAATTATAACAATAACTTTAAACGAAATAAAGTAAACAAACTCTATAAGTTGAGTTGATGTGAAACTCTTTACACAAGACGAGATACGCTCCGGCTAGTTCTTACGGAATGATGTATCGTCCTCAAAGATAAAACGACTTTCGTCTACTCGATATTAGCATCAAAAATCAAGTAGCTCCAATAAACTTGATGGAATTTGAGAACTAAGTTTTATGCTCCTAAAAACTACTAAGAATGCAAATGCAAATGAGAGAAGAGAAGCTTATTCTCCTCCTTCAAAAGTGGCCTGCATAGACAGTCAAATGCATGTGAAAAGACTAGCCATAATAGTACTCATTACCTTCTAATAAATTAAAGGGCAAATGTCTAAGCCACTATTAAACCTCTAGCAAATGAAAGGCCAAAAGCCTCATTTACATTCACTTAATTCCAACAATCTCTCACATGAATTGAAATGTCAATGTATGAATGTAGACACACAACATAGTTTTTGTGACATAATATTGTATCAGGATAGGTAATTTGTGGTTTTGAACCTTCCATACTTAACACTATCGGGCATATCCACGAACTAGTGGATGCGATACCTTGAATATTCATCCATGGCGTATACCAATGCAATAGTATTAACACAATATTGTCTCAACCACATCAGTTCTCACATTCGTGTCTGTTTCGACCATGGACAACCTCTTTGGATTCACAAGTGACTAACAACATTTAAAGCGGCCTACACTTCTCACTTACATAGGCGATCTTTTACCGAGTATCCTGCCATACTCCACCTTCTTGAGCCTTCCAAGATTGTTAAAAGACAAAAACTTAGTCACTTACCACATGCAAGTTATAACACTCAATGTTTTCTAGTGAATGAATAAAGACTTGGTCTTTTGAGTGTTATTATACAGATTTTTATAGCTTAGTTTTCCTATTGAACCTAGGGTTGGGAATTCGGGTTCGGGTAAACGGATACAACCGAAACCGATCCGATACCCGTTATATCGGGTTCGGGTTCGGGTATATTGTTGCGTCGAATTTCGGGTATCGGGTTATCCGTTCGGGTATCGGATATACCCGATACCCGATAGGATACCTGAATTGAAAGGTGATAGGCTGAATTTGGGGCTGGCTGCCTGGCTTGATGATGGAGAGCTTTTTAATTAGGGCTGACTCTGTGTAGATAATCAGTCATGGTAATCCTTTCTTAAGATGGAATGATGTCACTGCTAGTTTTGTAGATAGAAGATTTGTGGTTGTAATTAAGCATGCTCCTAGTCATTTCACCTGAATGATTGCATTTGATTTGCATGCACAGAACTATAGCATCTCCATTAATTATATATACACAGATGATCAAATACAAATTCTTCTTTGATAATTTATAGTACGAAATAAATTAAATGGTATAATCAAGTGTTGAAAATGTTTCACTTAAAATAAAAATAGAAAAGTAGATATCAAATTTACTTATAATTGATTTACAAAACGATAATTTACACAACATTTAATTAAGACCGGTGGAGTATTACAAAAAAAATAAAATAAACAGAAATTCATATACAAAATGAGCAATGTTTAAAGTCCATTATTATATTAGTTTAAATTTACTACTTTATTATCCACAATGACAGTGGATTAAGAGACGTCCTTGGAGATCATATTTAAGAAAGACTGAAATGGGATTTAGATTTCCTTTTATTTTATTCTTGTGGGGAAGAAAAGCAGTCTGATCACCTTTATAAAATAAGACAGATCAAAGACAATTATTTTGGGAAATCGGGTACCCGACAGGTCAGGAACGGGTACCCGATTCGGGTATACGGGTACCCGATAATTCTGGTCGGGTACCCGCGGGTATCCGATTGTCCAGCCCTAATTGAACCAAATTCTTTGGATCTACAGTCATCATAATTGGGTTATCACTATAGTCATTCTTAAGATGTGGATTTCAATCTCATTCCCTCTAGCAATTTGAACATTTGATCTCGACTTAGTCCTTTGGTTAATGGATTTTCTAGATTATCTACTGACCTAACATAATCAACAGAAAAAGTCTCAATTGAGATCAATTGTCTAATGGTATTGTGCATTCGACGTATATGTCGGGATTTACTATTATACACACAATCCAACGCCCTACCAATAGCCGCTTAGCTATCACAATGGATCATCAGTGACGGTACAAGCTTACTCCAACATGGAATATCTTCAAGAAAATTACGAATCAACTCAGCCTCTTTTGCAGCTACATCCAACGCTATGAACTCGGATTCCATGGTAGATCTGGCTATACAAGTTTGTTTTGTGGTTTTTCATGACCGCTCCACCCCCAATTGTGAACACGTATCCACTCATTGAAAATGAGTCTTTCAAGTTAGAAATCCAATTTACGTCACAATACCCTTCAAGTATAAGAGGTATCTCGTGTGGAGCAGCCCAAAGTTAAGAGTATACTTCAAGTACCTCATAACTCTTATTAGAGCTTTTCAATATTCCTTGATAAGATTGCTCGTGTACCTGCTCAATTTATTGACAGGACATGCAAGATCAGGTCTAGTGCAATTCGTTATATACATCAGGTTACCAATGATCCGTGCATATTCCACTTGAGAAACATGATCACTCCTATTTTTTCTTAAGTGCACATTTAGTTCCAATGGAGTTGACTGGTTGGCTATCAAACACATTGAATGTCCTGAGAACTTTCTCAATATATTGATATTGTGACAAGACAATTCATTTAGATGATCTTATAATTCTTATTCCAAGAATCACATCAGCTAAGTCTATATCGACCATGTCGGAATTTTGTTTCAACTTACGTTTTGTAGCAACGATAATTTGGTTGTTAGTGCCCATGATCAACGTGTTGTCTACATAAAGGTAAAAGATAACATAGGCATGAGGTGGGCCTTTGATGTACACACATTTATCAGACTCGTACTTTGAAACCATTTGACAACATTACTTCATCAAATTTCAAGTCTCACTGCAAAGACGCTTGCTTAAACCCATATAAAGACCAAACTAGTTTGTATACCTTATTTTCTTGACCTGGTGCAATGAACGCTTCGGGTTGTTCATTGTAAATTTCATCTTCTAATTCACCATTTAAGAATGCAGTTATCACATCCATTTGATGAATCTCAAGACTGTGCAAAGCAACAATAGTAAGAAACATACAGAAGTAGTTCTTGTCATACCCTTCATTTTGTTTAAAGCCTTTGACCACCATTATAGCTTTAAACTTATCAATAGTGATATATGTTTTGTACTTCATTTTAAGGATCCATTGGCATCCTAAGGGCTTGCAACCTTCTGGGAAATCGGTCAACTCCTACGTATGAGTTTTCATGATCGAATCAATCTCACTTTTGGCAACTTCTATCCAAAACGTTGTATCTGGACTAGAGAATGCTTCACTAATTGTCTTTGGTTCTTCATCTAACATATAAGTGAAGAAATCAGGTCCAAAATATTTTACAATTTTACCTCTCTTGCTATGTCTTGGTTCCACATCAACATGATGAGAACTAGTAGCTTCATCAACTGTTCTTTTTCCAGAACTGATTTTGGCCTTCTCGCTATCCTTATTCTTATAAGGATATACATCTTCAAAGAATATTGCATTCCTTGACTCTATCTTTGTACCCCCATTCACTTCGGGTATACTCAAACGATGAACCTGAAAATGATATATGCTACTGTTTAACACATGTCCAATAAATATACAATTGACAGTTTTTGGGCCAATTACAACCTATTTCAGCGGAGGCACTTCAACCTTCGTCAAATACCCTCACACCTTGAGGTATTTATAAGGCGGCTTGTATTCCACAATTTGTAGGAAGTCACATCCTTAGCTTTAAGTGGAATTTTGTTCAGAATATAGTTGGGCGTCAAAACAACTTTCCCCCCACAAGTTTTGGGGTAATTCTTAACTAATTAAAAAGCATTCATCATTTCTTTTATCATTCGATTTTTGCGTTCAGCAACACCATTAGACTGAGGTAAATTTGGAGTTCTTGTTTGATGAATTATGCCACTTTCGTTGCAAAACTCCTCAAATGGAGCCACATCTTATCCTCATCTATCACTTCAAACAATTTTAATTTTCCTACCAAGTTGATTCTCACTTCATCTCTCAAGAGATAAAGATAACAATATCTTGTGCAGTCATCAATAAAAGTAATGAAGTACTTTTTACCACATATAGTTTGCACAAATTTGAAGTTACACACATCAATGTGAATTAATTCTAGAGGTTCAACATTCATTTCTACTGTGTGAAACGGTAATTTAGCTATTTTGACTTCAACACAAACTTCACATTCGCCTTGTGAGTTAAATTCATTAATTTTTAGTAAATCTAAATTTACTAATCTTTTTATCGCATTTAGATTAATATGCCCTAATCTACAATACCATAAATTAGAGCACTCAAGCAAGTAAGATGAAGATGAATCATTCTCATTGTTAACTTGTTTCGGTACACGGCGAATTGCCATTACATTCGACTTGAAAAGTTCATTTGAAAGATAACCTCTTCCAAGGAACTTCCCAAATATGGATAGAATAAACTTTTCAGACTCAAACACAAGTTTGAAACCACGACTAATAAGGATAGAACGTGAAACCATGTTCTTGCGAATGTCTGGGACATGCAACACATCCTTCAACAAAAGCTCTTGACCAGAAGTTATCTTGAGCACAACATCTCCCACACCATCAATATTAGAGAAAGCTTTGTTACCCTAGGGGAGTCCCCCTCCCCAACTTTCTTGTACATTTTTTTTAAAAGCACATGTGAATGGTAGCTCCTGTATTAATGAATCAAGACTTTGAACTATCAACACGGTTTACTTCAAAAACCACAGCTGCCAAGTCATCTTCATCCCATTTGTCGAAGTCCTTTTCGACAACATGAGCCTCTAACCTGGGCCTTTTCTTTTTGGGCTTCTTGCAGTCCTTTGCCATGTGGCCCGATTTACCATAATTGTAATAGTCACCATCAAATTTTCGGTTGACTATTTTTTCTTTGCCTTTGTTTTAAAAATTCGAGTAGGCAGCCTTGGAATCGACCACGATCCTTGACTTTGGATCTTATTTTCTATTGAGTTCTTCAATCCTTCGTTTGACAATAAGATCTTCAAGAGTCATCTCCTTTCGTTTATGTTTGAGATAACTCTTTAAGTCCTTCCGGCATGGAGGTAGCTTTTCAATCACTGTTGCAATAGTGAAAGCATCTGGGAGAGCCATTCCTTTGGCATGGACATCGTGCACAATGAGTTGCAACTCCTGCACCTGGTCCATTACAGATCGAGAATCGACTATTTTGTAGTCAAAGAACATGGCAACTACAAACTTCTTTGTTACAACATCTTCAATGTGGTATTTCTTTTCAAGTGCTCCCACAATTCCTTGGAGGTCTTAAAAGTAGCGTAAACATAATAGAGGTTGTTCTCTAAATCGTTTAGTACATAATTCTTGCACAAGAAATCACATTGGCACCACACGTCATAGGCAACACGAACTTGAACGTCTCTTTCATCTTCAGGAACGTTAGGTGCATCTTCCTTCAAAAAGTTGGAAACACCTAATTTAGTTAGGTAAAACAACATCTTTTGTTACCAATGTTTGAAGTCAACACCTCCACATTTCTCGGGTCTTTCTGCTTGAGAAATCAACCTTGAGGGTGAAAGAGGGGCCACCAATGTATTGGAGGCGTTAACACCACTTGAATTGATCCCGGTTGGAGTCGACATTCTCCAACACATGTATTAGTCAAAAAGTTCATCTACACAACATATAGGTATATCATCTTGCGATTATTAGAAAATAGATACAAGATAACGCTTACTTTGTATTACAACATGGAACTAAAAGAGAAAATAGTACCAAGAATAAAGTACAATAATAACTTTAAACGAAAAAAATAAAACAAACTCTCTAAGTCAAGTCGAGGTCGACCTCTATCCGCAATACGAGATACGCCCCGACTAGTGCTCATGGAATGACGTATCGTCGCCAAAGATAAAACGACTTTCGTCTACTCTATATTAGCACCAAAAATCAAGTAGGTCCAACGAACTTGATGGAATTTGAGAACTAAGCTTTATGCTTCTAAAAACTACAAAACATGCAAATAAGAATGAGAGAAGAGAAGCTTTGTGTTGGTGTCTTCTGCTACTCCTTCAAGAGTGGCCTTATATAGGCAATCAAATGCATGTGAAAAGACTAGCTATAACCAAAAGCCAAAAGTCTAAGCCATCATTAAACCTCTAGCAAGTGAAAGGCGAAAAACCCCATATACATTCCCCTAATTCCAATAGTTTTTTGCGTTTGTAATTCATTAGTCTCTCATGTTATAAAGCTTGTAAACATTTTGCTAGACTACAATCTCTTCTTTATAAAATAAAAAGATATTGCAATTAACATGATTTGGTCTTCTATCTTACTTTATAAAATTAATAATATTAATAATAACTTTTAAGATATTATAGACAAATTGAGATAAAATTTGAACAATCAACAATAATTTCCATCTTGTGAAGAAGAAGATCCTAGTTATTTTTGACAAATTTGTGGCCTTAACAGTCGAGAAACATGTACATAGATCTTACCGTAATAATAGAGGCACGCCAAATGCATTCTAATTATACCTTAATTGTTATAAATAAATAAATATTTTAATTGAATTGAATTGAATTATAGCGGATGCACCAGAACGAGACAACCAATCCTACAACCTAATAACATTAATGGATCATTAAAAAGCATATCCGTGGTAGACTTTGCTTCAATTCCGGATTTATTTTTATATTAAACCAACCCAATATCAGACAATTATTATTTCAAAATTGGAAATTATATATAATATATATATCCTTACGAAAATTGAGACGAAAGAAGCGGCCCTCTAGCTCACAATCCTCCCCTCAAAACCCCCCTCCCTTTTTTCCGTTTCTCACTGTTCCCTTTTTCATCTCTCTCTCTCTCTCTCTCTCTCTCTCTCACTCACACACATACACGCGCGCGCGCGCGCAGTAGATTCCGCCGGAGTGTTGTCTTTCCTTTCCAGCCACTCGAAAATCGGTCATCTAGGGTGAAGATGAAGACGGCAATGGTGTTATGTTGTAATCGGAGGGGCGTCAGTTCATCAACCTGCCACGACGTCGTATCATTGCTCGAATCGCACCGAAACGATTCGCTTCTCTCTTCTGATAAAACTGAATCCTCTTGCCTATGATATCGCCGGCGTCGGCGCTGATGTCAGCCGCGACGATTCCAGATCTGAGGTCATATGCCGTTTCCTCTGTCACTAGCATCTCGATTTTTCCTCCATTTGTCTTGCTTAATTGCTTGTGATCGGGTATTTGTGTAAGGATTTGGGGCATTCTTACGTCTCATTTTTAGCAATATGCCTTTTAAGTGGGTGTTTTTTTTGAATGTATAGGTGGAGGATTATGCAGCAGAAGAGGAGCTTGAACAGGCATCGGAGAGTCCAGATGTAGTCATCATTCCAGCTGAGTATGGCATCTGATGACCTCTTCAACATTAGTGCCGGCATTATCAAGTCTCTTTGTGAAGCCATTACCGACTGCTTCCCCCTATGTATGTTGCTCATCTTTCTTAATTTAGTCTTGCTTTTTCTCATGCCGATCTATGGCTTTGACATTCTGTTGTTGTTATCTAGTTGTTAATAGGCAAGTAAAATCATCTAAGGCCTTGTCAGTATGGTTGGTCATTCGGATCATTTTGTGCGCTTTTCAGGTCTTGAGATATATCAGATTCTGAGTTATTTGATTTCTTATATTAGTTGCTGATAATGCAAACAATTATGAAATTGATGATATAATTAGGTGAGTGATCATTAATAGGACACTGAAGTTCATTGAGAATAATTTAGTGCATTGCCCAGCAGGAACTCCTTCTCAATTCTTGCAGCCATTCTGCTGTTTTGAATTCAATTGAATTGTCAGGTCTCATATTCCATTGATTCAATCAGTACTTCTCTAGTTATTGGTTCAAAGTTTCCTGATAGAATTTTTAATCGGGCGAATTTGTTGGATGGGGTCTTATTAGGCAAATCAGTGTAGATAATTACTGCTTCGTAATCACGTGTGTGTCTGGTTCCAGATAGTCAAAATTTTAAATTTCTGAGCTTTTTGATTGGTGCTATGATACTGTCTTCACTGCTGAGATGATACTTAGTGCGCTTATTTGTAATTGATGGCGAACCATGATGAGTTGGGAGTATTGACTACACTCCTAAATCTGAGCTTTGTGGTAGGAGTAACATGTCAGATCTAAGGCATCCCAATTGGATTGACTGGGAGAACAGTATTCTGAATATGTATCATCAGAATTTCGACAAGAGTACGTTTGATGTAGTAGCTCATTTGATACCTTTTGGGACCAATAAACTCACCCGTCATTTGGTATCTTTTGGAACCAACAAACTCGACCCCATACTGTTAACAAAAGTTACATATCTCTCAAGATTATAAATTGGTGCTTTTTTGGGATGGGGGAGGGGTGTTCTTTTATAATGCACTAGTCAAATCAGTGTAGATAATGCACTAGTCAAATCAGTGTAGTCAAATCAATGTTCTTTTATAATGCACTAGCTTATATATTCATTCGAAATGCACAGTAAAACTCACGGTATTGCTAGCTTTATTATTTTGGGTTAATAAAAGATGCAATTGATGTACATCTTTTGTAAATCTGATTGATGTTACGGTCTTCCATAACATACTCTGGCATTTTATAGCTTTGTTGTGGTAACAGGAGTGCACTGACAAACTTAAATTAAATGTGCATAATGGTGTTACCAGCTATTCTGTAGCCAATGTTAATTGCATGAAAAGTGACTTTCCTAATGGATTACTGTACTCTTGTCACTGCAGGTACCAAGATGTAAAAGGATCTTTGATCATATAGTTATACATTCTATATCATAATCGAAGCTAAATTATGCCAGCATCAAAGGAGAGGAGAAACTACTATGGAAGATGTTGAATACATTTGAATTTGGAAGAAGGAATTGGATGCTCTCGAACAGTACAGTATCAAGTAGTCGTTAGCGAAGCTCTCGAGATGGTGTTATGCATCATGATGCATACATGCCAAATCCGATCCCCTTTTATTATCTATGGATTTGGTGTATTGACATGCAAAATAAATGTAAATTTGCAGAAAGCGTCAAAATCTTGATGATTTTGATTACAGATAGATTCTTTTAGCTAAAGTTGTTACCCAGCTTGAAATCCAAACTATTGGCCAAAACAAATTTAAGAGCACTTCTAAGCCTGAAGCTATGTACAGCTACTTTAATACAATGAGCAAAAACACCAGAATACAACTTACTAAACCTCCTATCCAATTTTGGCTCTAAGCCCTTTCGCCACTAGTCATATCATCTAAAATCCTACCACAAGTTCCTTATACATACTCACATTACGAGTTTTCAACAAAGACCCTCGACTTGCAACGGCACAACCCATCATCTGTGTGCACCATAGATCCAAAAATCACCTGCAAATTGTAAAAAATGTAATCAAACTCAGCATCACATTTAGCACAAACCCATCACATTTAGCACAAACGTTGATATAAAGTAATAAGAATTAGTCGAAGAAAAAAAACATATTCAGTGAACAATATCCCAATATTACATTGCCCTGGCCATAAGAGCACTGAGAAACATATTCCTTCCTCACTTTATTAACAACTAAAATCCACAACCGAGGTTTAAAACCATACAACACATCCAACCGGCAAAAAAATGTCAGTTTTGACACAGGACTAAGACTAAGTATACTTCTGCTGTCAAAAAAAAGAGACTAAGTATACTTCATTAAGATAATCAGGTCCACAACATAAACCTACATGAAAGAAGATATTTATACCCCAAAACAAAAAGGCATAGCCAGTACATCAGAGTACATATAGACTACCACTTTCAGCATGATAAAACATTGCTTATAGTCCTTAATTACATACCATATAGTGATTCAGTTTAAAGTGGTCCTAATATTTAAAGCCCAATCGAAGGAGGATCCATTTAAACAAAAAAAATGATGATCAGTGACAGCTGCTGAAATTATGGAGCTTGCGGGTAAATGATAACATAAATGATAACATAACGCAGTGCCAAGCAGAAAAATTATTTCATACCTCAGTCAGACAGATTCTTTCATGTCTTAGGCGAATGCTCTGCATCAGACCCATCCCCGGAGGAACTGTCACTATCAGAATCTGAAAGTGAACATGTAAACAGTGTAAATCATAAATAAGAGACAGAAAACGTCATGACCAGATACTGCACCACTAATAAGCGACCTTCAGAAAGAAACATAAGAATGTAATAGTTTTTTTAAGCAAGAATGTATAGCAGTGAGGATTAAAAAGTAAAAAATTACCACTTGAACTCGACCCAGAATCACTGCTGGAGCTGCTAGAACTGCTGGACCTACTCCCGTTGTGACCCTCTTTATCATCATCTACAAGAGTGGCACCATTTTTAAAAGCTTCGGAACGAAAAGAGGGGGGAAAGGAAAAACAACTGTCAGATTGAAGTCTCCAAAATACAATTCAGAGTCCACTGCCTGAATGAAAGAGTCAATAATACCTGTTCTACTTTCCATCTGGATTGCCACTGTTGGGGTTGAGTTCTGCAATGTGGTTCAACACATGTAATTAGGACAAGGCAGAAGAATTAATTCATACTCAAGTAACAAAAGCTTCTGCTCTTACCATTGACGTGACATTCTGATTACCCATGGTTCTTGCTTGAAGAGCGAGTTCTGCTTTCCTTTTATTCTTGCTCAAACTCTTTTTGTAATTAGTCACAAA
>JAYDZE010549076.1:0-13709 GCA_034509125.1 Monilaria moniliformis | reverse complement strand
AGCTCAGTAGTATAATCAACGGTAGAACTAAATTTCCGAAATTAAATAAATGCTATGCAATTTATGCTTGATATGTACAGTTCTAATATCTTACTAGCCAGAGGTAGGAAAATCTTATGTCACCACATAATAACAGTTATATCAGCAGTCAAACCACATCAGAATATTACATATTCTACAAATTATCATACACTGTCTAAAGATTCACATCAGCATTTAATCTCAATCAGGGCATCGTAATTTATATATGCGATAATAAGTCAAACGAGCCAGTAATAACATATAATTTCACAAATTTCAGAAGATATTCAGCTCGTCATAGAAAATTCACAGTAACATATTTATCAAAACACAAATCATCACATATGGCCCCAAAATATGCTGAGTGACTGACACGGGTACACGGACCAATCAAATACGGATACAGTCGTGGTTCTTGCCTTTGTAAGGACACAATCCAGAACACCTAAAAAGGCATAACAGAACACCTAGTAAGGGCGTAACAGAACACCCAATAAGAGCATACATCAGATATCAGATGATACTTGCTTCGGTTATCTAGAAGCCAAGTGATCACCAGATAATACAATACTGTTGTCATATGGCATACCAACTACACCCAATGAACTCAATCAAGCACGGGGCGTTGACATAGATATCATGCTTTTCAAATATGGATGAATCACGTCCCAATATTCAATAGAGTCATATCCAAATTTTCAATTTCACGTTCAACGGCGTATTCAAATCCAATCAGGATGTAACACATAATCATATAATAACTGATATAATCAGAATTTCTATTTATATGCAATCACATCAATTTAATTCAACAAATAAAGGCCTAACGTAGAATATACTACCTCGTCAATAAAAAAGTGTCGTGATCACGTGCTCGTCTTATTCTTGCACCTTGTCCTTTCCTCGACTGGAACATGGTGCATGATCACCTTAAATAAAGCATTAAATTCAATAACTTTATTTTCAATTTATTCACTTCAATTCAAATGCTTATTGTTACATATTTTTATTCGATTTATATTTTATGTATTTTGATTGCATTAATTTTATTAAACCAAATTATTTCAATACTAATAGAAATTAATTTGATACTTCATTTTCATTCTTTTAATTTGGAGTTAGTTATTGGCTCATTGTTTTTAGAATAATACACTATTCTACTTCTATTTTATTTTGGATTCATTTTTCTTTTCTTCCAATAAAATTTTCTTAAGCCCATTTTAATTTTTCTAGCCCAATAGCTTTTAAGGTCAAATCCATTTTGCTTATTCCATTATTTATTTTACTTTGGCTCAATTACATTGATTAGGCCCAACTATTTTTTTATGACAAGCTCAATCTTTATTCATTTATTCAAGCCCGTTCCATTTCATTTTAATTAGCCCACTTTAATTATCTTGTAACTATTTATTAATTAGTTCTTCTTCCTTCTAAATTTTCCAACACAAATAATAATTCTTTTTTATTAAATTTAAACAATATCAATTCAATTAGATTTTTTTTATAATATTTCTTCCTGGTTTACTTCCAATACAATGTTTCTTCAAAATTAGACTACTTCTAATGCTTAAGCCAATCGGCTATTCCATCTCCACAATTCAATCAACAGTTCATCACTAACAACCCTCAAGTTTCATCATTTTCATTTTCAATATACAAATACAATTAATTAAAGAATTTATCAAGAATTCCTAAGCCCAGCTCTCAAAGGTCTCGGTTTCTTCCAAAACAACATCCATATTTTCAAATTTTTAGAATTTAATATCAAACATTTAAAGAACAAGAACAAAACAGAAATGAATATATTTATATTGTGTGTGTCGTGTGTTAACTGAATTAAACGACTGTCGAACTCGACAGCCGATTGACTGTGACGGCAACGAGGCTAGCTGACGGTGGCAGATAGGAGTGGAGTGGTTGGACGGTGACGGACGATGGCGGACAGAAGCTGTTCTCGGTGGAACAGAGGAAAAACCGGGAGATGTTTGGGTTGAGGCGGACGGCGTCGTCCGTTGCTCGATGGTGACGAAGGTGAGCGGTCGAACTCACGGCCAGGCGGTGGTGGAAAGAGGCAGTGGCGGCGGTGGTTTTTTACCAAGAGAGATTAGGGCGGCGTGTGTGTGCGTGGTCCGAGAGAGATGGGAGCGAGGTAAGGAAGATGCAACAGCTTGGCGGCTCGGCGGCGGTCGGACGAAAGGGAGACCAAGAGGGAGATTAGCGGTGAGAGAGAAGAGAGAAGAGAGAAAAGAGAGTGGAGGCGGTAGGGAGAGAGAGAGAGAAATCGAGAGTGAGGGAGAGAGCAGAAATAGATGTAGGGTGGCTAGTGGGCTTGGGCTTAGCCCAAGTCAACTCGTTTTTATTTTTTTAATTTTTTTTATTGAAGCCCAGTAATGAACTAATAACACAACTCAGCCCAAAGTCCTTAAATACACACTTAAATTATTTAATTAGCTTACTTGAATTCTATATTTTAATTAATTATAATTTTTATTTAGTTTTTAAACCCTTGAGAATTTTTGGGGTATTGCATTTGAACTCATTCAAACTCGAAATTTCCCCAATACTCAGTAGCATTTAATTGAATAAGTTGTTTGCATATAGATTCAACAAAACTTTCAATTTTTCCAAATCTTTTGGAACTTCATCGGCCAGATTGTTTCATTGAGATATCAATCCCAACCATTTTCAAGGACTCAATCGCCCGAGAAATCACACCCGAACAAGAAATATTTATTCTGACCGGATTCAATATACAAACTCTCAATAATAGATAAATATGGACCACAATTACACTAGTGATGCAACATTTTTTGAAATATTTATTCCGATATTTTCTATCTTAAGCATGTATATAATAAGATTGAGAAGAGGGTGTAGTTAAGAGATTTGACACTTTAAAATGATGCAATCCATTTACATACATGTTTCATATTGAAAGGACCAGAATAAATGTTTCAAAAAATATTGCATCACTAGTGTAATTATGGTTCATAATTATATATGACTGAGAGTTCGTATATTGAATGCAGTCAGAATAAATATTTGTTATTTCAGTGTTATTCCTAAGGCGATTGAGTTCTTGTATTTGGTTGATATTATATCTCTGTGAACATTCTAGTCGGTGAAGATCCAGAAGATTTCGAAAAAAATTGAAGAGATTGGAAGTTTTGAATCTATGCAAACAACATATTCGGTGAAATACCGCTGAGTATTAGGGAAATATTATTTCAGAAAAACTAATTATATTTGTTTAAGTTAATTAAATATGTTGCAAAAACAAAAAACAAAATTGAAATAAAAAAATATTATAAGACTTAAATAATGTGAAAAATATATATTTTTAGAATGATTAATTAATCAAATATGGTAGAAGTAAAGATTTAGTAATACTGAAAATGAACCGATTCGTAATATTGAGGACCAAAAGTTATCAAACATAATGGTTTTGATCAAAATTGTAAAATGGTTATATGTTTAGAACAAAAAATAGACTTTAGTTTTTGTAAGTATTTAATTAATAGTGTTTGGGTGATTAATTGAGTCAAATATGTGTTGACCGTTAAAATTTAACGATTTCATTAGTTTTTCAGCTAAAATGAACAAATTCGTAATGTTGAGGACAAAAGGTAACAGAGATAATATTATGAACAAAAATCGTAAAGTGACCATATATTTAAGATAAAAAATGATATTTAGGCTTATTTAAGTGTGCAAAAAGAAAAACAGGGCAGTTAATCGGTAGGAGTAAAATCAAAATACAAAAATTGAGCAAAACAACCGGAAGAGAAAAACCCTTTCAACTGAACCCTCTCTCTCGCTGTTGCGCACACACCCACACACACAAATGTCGCTCGCTCGTCACCTACTCCGGCGAGGCCCCTCCGAATCCACCGGCTTCCGTCACTTCTCCACCACCACCACCACCACCACATCCGGATCCTCTCTCGCCCACCGCCACCAGCTCGAATTCGACCCCCCAAGCTCCTATATAAACTCCTGGAAGCCGCCGCGAAACCCCAAGGAAGCCAACAGGCAATTGGCCTTGCTCCGCCGCGATTACGACCGCAAGGTGAAACAATGCCGAAAGGATTACATCAATGAAATGGAGCTGCAGAGAATCGAGAAATTGCGAAAGGACACGGCCAGAAAAGAGGCGCTGCGGATTGCCAACGAAGAGAGGAGACTGGCCAAGGACGCGAAGAAGAAGGCAGAGGCCATCGAGAGACAGGCCGCTGAACAAGAGTTCCGGCAGATGTTGGTATGTCAAATTCCATTCGTTTTCGCGTTATTGGTTTCGATTTTTCTAAAATTCGGCTTTATTGATGTTTTTACCTATCTTCGATCCACAGTCTCTCTAATTTATGAGGCATAACATCTATGAGACTGTAAAATATTGCGTAATTTACCAGGCATAGCATATACAGGACTGCAAAATGTAGAAGTTTTCCTTTTTGTCAGTATAATCTGCACAATTAGGTTTAATATTGTTCTTTGAGCTTATACAGATTCTTTTAATTCTTTGAAAAAAAAATATTGTTGCCAAAAAACATCTATGGTTATTTCTCGGCGTATTAACTTTTCTGTGTGTATTACGCTTGAAAATGTAGTTTTGCTAGCCATTATGAGTGGACTAGCATTTGTTTGTTTGCTTAGTAGTATAATTTCTAAGGCTTTGATATGTAGTGTGGTAAATGGAATGTACTTTTTTCTTAAATTTGTTTGAGAAAATTATATTTTTCCACCTGCACTGTGGTCATATTTAAGACTCTGCAACTTGAACTACTTTCATTACAAAAATCAAACTGAACTTTTGCTAACCTCAAAGACTGCAACGTATCTAAATTTTCTGCTGCATTATTCACCAGAAGGTCATTTTAAGATTAATTTTGATATCTAGCTTGTTGAGCAAGGACTAAAAGTTGTTCTAGTCTTAATTTTCCAGTCCCAAGTGAATTTGTCATGGATAATATGTTCAGAATGATGAGGGCAAAAAATAGCGTTTACCCTAATTTACCAATTTAATGGTTTTGCTCACAGCAAATGAGTTGAAATAACTGTAGTCCCTGAAAACTAGCTAAAATGTTCAAAACAATCTTTTAAATGGTCATCTGGTTAGGAATATTGCCTAAATCAAGTATGAGGTTGCAACTTGTAAAATTTGCTAAGCGGTTCTTCTAAGCAAGAGTATGTGCTGTGCTGAAGTTATTGGTAGTCTCAACCACTGCCTAAGCACTTAAACATGTCTCTGCTTCCCCGCTATTAGTATTGTTTGTCGTCATGTTACTTTTCACATGTTTTTATTTTCAGTGGACAGAGTTTATTAAAATGTATATTAATCAAAATCTGGAATTCCAAAATTTTATCTTATGAAAAATTAGAAAAGGTCATAACTTGGTTATGATATTTCTGGGCCGCCACCCAGGACAGCACCTAACAAAGGCTGAACTAACCACAGGCCCTAAGAACACTTTGCAGAACTGCTATCTGTCTGTTGCTAGTGCCACATAGTTAAAATAGGATCTGGAATCTGAAATATATTCCTCCGTTTCAGTAACTTTGTTTCCTTTTACAAGGAATGTGCATAGATGACCTTGAATATGTGGAAAAACAGAATTCCAGCATGATAACTATTTCTGAAGATGAAATCTAGTTGCAATTGTTTTAATTTTATGATTTGATGCAGATGAAAGAAAGAGCAGAGAAGCTTGAATATTGGAGGATGAGAGAGAAGAAGATTGAGGAGCAAAAGAAAGAGAAGAAAGAGATATTGCGTAGGCAGAGTTCGAAGTGGATTGATGAACCTGATCTAGTGAAGACAGCGATGAATAATGTGTTTGACAATCTTCCACTCCCATACCCCAAGTAGTGTAGACAACAGCGAACTTCATCCGTTGCTCTTATCGACTTTGGGTCGGATCGTTACACCTGCCCAACTAATTACTTGCTCAAGTTTGATGCTGTCATTGGTACTAAGAGGGGAATTTTGTGGATTTTCATTTTGGATTTAATCTTTAAATCATAAGAAAGCGTAATTGCTCTCTGTATTTTTGCAAGCATTTATCTTTTGTCATTGCATTGATACAGTATTTTCCTAGATGTGTGGTTGAGAGGAAGACTTGTGTTTTATCATTAACCCTTCCCCGGAACGTTGTTGGTAATGGTCGCAACACAAATGGATGAATCAAACAGTCATAATCATGGTGCGATTACAAGTGCCGATGGTTATGACCGGCTGTTAATCATCCGATCTTTTTATTTAATTTTTTGAGGAAATCGTAATTTCATTTACATTTTCCAGGTGAAAAGTTGTAATTCAATTTTATCATCTTTATGTCTATTCTTTTTTTAAAATGGGGTTGGTTATGTGCATACAAGTAAGGATGAACATTCGGTTTTCGGTTCGATTTTTTACCTGAATTGAACTGAAAAATGGATTTTTATGAAAATTGAAATGAACTGAATGATCTGAAAAACCAAACTCGAAAAATCAAAATCCAAACTATGAAAACCGATCTAAACCGAAGAAATTGAAATTGCATAAAAATAATCAAAAAATCGAAAATAACCAAAAATCCAATATATGTGTATATATACATATATAAATATATTAATATTAAATATAAATTCAATTTTTTGTTTTTATTTTATTTTCAATATATCCGAACCGAACCAAAAAACCAAAATTCGTCAAAATCCTAAACCGAACCGAACTGAAATTCGGAAAAACAAACGAACCATATTTTAAATTTTAAATTTTAATCTGATTATGTTGAGATATTCGGATTTTAGATATTTTGTTCACCCTTACATATAAGGATGAAACCGTAACACCTATTTTAATTTCTGAAGAACAAATATCATTAGTCTGTAAAATCCATGTAAAAACACTATGCCAAAAGATTAGAAATTCAGTTGGTTGTGATCGGTTCATGTAAAATCTAGTACTAGTTGATAAATATGGTACAACTACCAAACTGCTAATTTTAGAGTCAGGAACTTCACCAAATTACTCCCAGCTTGCCTTCGCCAGCCAACGCACAAGTGCTAACTCGTTCCTCACATGATTCTTAGTTCTACCGAGCTGCAATGCCTTCTATTGAGCCTTTGGTTTCTGAATGTTCACATATCCGAAAATTCCCAAGAAATAGTCTACCTTCGGATCCTATCCCCGATGCTGAGCACGACAGTACATCAAAAATGCATTGGCAATGAGTTGAACCCCATACAGATGTGCCACGTTGCATAGCCCTGGGGATTGAAGTACCAACGAGAAATATCCTTGCAAAACAGACGGTCGACTAGCCAGCAGAGACTCCCAACAACAAGGGTGGCAACGTACAACTTTGCAAGTCGCTAAGCTGATCTGTCTTCTGTGAGGATATAATACTTGTACGTCCTTGGAACGCAAAGAAGACAAAGCAGCACATAGTGCACTTTAAAGCCAACGTGAAAACGAACGAGAGAATGAGCAACTGCAAAAGTGGGCATTTTGTACTCCGATAGTGCCAATCTGGTGAATAGAGGAAGTAGATATACAGGAGCATTTCCGCACCATAGGTGTTTCGTCACCTTGATGTTGCCTGAAAAAGAGTTCCAAATGTTTGTCAAGACAAGATTGTTGATTGCAGAGTAGCACTTTCTGCTAGATATCCTTTTATTAGATTGAAGGCACATTCATGATAGCAAATCATACAGATAAATCATAAATCTATACAAATTTTCATTAGAAAGTAACTCATGAAGCATGCTATTTGGCGGCATTACACCCAGATCACAGAACAAGAACCAAGAAGTCCTATCATACAGTATCACTGGCATTCCATGTATTGCCTCACTCATGCTATACAAACTTCAATCAATTTATGCAGCACCCACGAATAGTTGTGATCAATACACTACTGGATAAATTTATAATAAGGATATACATAATAAAAATTCGTTAGCAGGCATCCACTTTCTAGTTCATCGGATAACAGAAGCCATTCTAATCCACCTAATAATCTAACCAATGTTGAAGAACAGTATTTGATGATATTTCCCCCTTCCAATGAATTAAGTCAAGTAAAGCAGCACCATATCCATGAAAGTGAAAAGTTAATCTTATAGGATCTCCACAGAGAACACAAACAGGTAAAGCAACTTAATTTCGTCTCAATCAACTATATGAATCAGCAAAAGCCATAATCAAATTAAGAGGCAATACTCCATTCAACATTTCTCAATTAACATATTTATGATTTTGCCCAACTAATCTATACATAAGTTATATAGATACTGAATTCAACATGCATATAATCAAACTTCCACCAAGAAACACTTCCATATCTAAATGTGAGAAATCCCCCCACAAATCTAGTCATCATGCTTTCTTATACTTTCATATAATACTAGTTTCTATTTCTATACTAGCATTATCTTACAAGAACACAAACACAAACAATTATCTATAATAAAGATCTTAGATTGTTTACAGCCCTTTCTATTTTACGTCACTGAAAGTATACCAGGGCAGAATAAGACATAAAACAAAGCCTGATACTTGTTCTGTCTGGACAAGCAGGTATATGTGCCAAAACTTTAGTAGCATAAATACTTTAGGGGAGTCTTGGTTGGAGGATTTATTATCCTTGCATTAAAATCCATCATAACAAGTACATTATGCTTCTTGTCATATTTCTATGTAGCTGTCTGCTTCAGTTTCACCTAAATATGAGCTGTTAACTGTTATCCCTATCATCATAATTATTTGAAATTCACACAACTGTAACAACATCAAGCTATATTTTCCATAGATTAAACAAAACCTTACATATCATAACTAATCTACTTTCCAGCAAAGCCACCAGAATAGGCAAAAGCACCAAAAGCTTGACCTTTTTTCAGTAAAATATTTTCCTTCTGGAAGAGAGAGAGTAGTAACTCAATTTGTGGACAAAGCTTTTTTTAGATATTTGTGAGTGTGAGCCACCTAGTTTGTACAGTAAAATGGTAACCGGCAAGCTATGGAAGGGTTTTATATGCCCATTAGAAATGATAAAGGAAATTTCATTGAGCTATTAGTTCCGAAAAATGACAACTAAAATTATCAGACTGCAAAACCATTCTTTTAGAAAAAATTGACTACTTATGTCAAGTTAATTAAATAAAAAAATCTGCAGAAAATAGTGGTCACATTGGTCACTCCATAGTTGGAACAGCATTTCTAGAAGAACATAGCATATTATGTGCTAGTATCTTGAGGCATTTGTAATGACACCAGAGTCAATTATATTTTTATTTAACTTGGTATATATAATTGCTTCAGTGCTTTCTATAAGCCCTAACAGTCTTTGATAGCATCGGTTCGCAAGAATTGTTTACAAACTTTTCTCATCTGACTCTGCCATGTTTATCTTTCACGTCTCATTTCCACCACCCAAAGAAAATATTATGCACACTACAAGATACACTAATTAGGTAATTGAAATACAAATTTCATTCAACTTTAAAGAGGACCGCATTATGAATATTTTTAAATTAGGTAATTGAAATACAAATTTCATTAAAATTAAAAAATTACATAATTAAAAATGTAAAATTATATAATTAAAAAACTACAATTAATTTAAATCATACTCAAATTTTCCATTAGATTTTTCGAAAGTTTGCAGTATCCCTCTAATTGTTCATCGGTCATTTAAGATGTCTCTTGCAAGTTGGCTTTGTAAAAAATATTATAAAAGAAAGCCTTATTCGTTTGTTGAAGTGTCACCCTCATTTGACAACCCTCATTTAATAGATCTTCCGTTGTTCCGCTACTTGTGGACATCGCTTTCCCTTCGCCTTGCACTTTGCCATCTTTTGCCTAATGGGAGGGCTCCTACCCGCGTCGACGCCAACGCTCGCCCACTTGTCGAACATATGAACCAATATTGTCAATGGTGTATGGTGGTGTATGGCAGTCGACCCAAAAATTGCCACAAGGGATATGGCGGCAGCATGGCGGGATATGTCGGTCGATAAATAATTAATTAAAAATATTATTAATATATAAAAAATATGAAATATAAAATGCAAAAATTCAAAAAAAAAATGATAGAAACATAATATCTCAAATCTTAACACACTAATTAAAATGTAATGTCAGAAAGTAATACATGTTATGTCTAAATTGAAATATCTTCAATGTCATGAAATAATACATGTTAGGTACTGTAAAGGTCATATGTGAAAGATATTTGCATTAGCAATTTTGTTTGAACTTTGAAGTCATGATATATTTTGTCAATATCAAATATATTGTTGTTTCCTACTTTCTGTGAAGAAATATATTAAAGCCTTTCTTTCATCTTTTACATTTCAGAACTATTATAGCGAAATAGGTTGTATATTGAACATATTCATTCATAAAAAGAAATATAACTCTAGGCTGACTATAAACCTAACCCAAACCAGGTCAATAATCTAATACATAATATGATATTGTGATTGCATATTAGAAAAATTTGTCCAATGAATTATACAGCTGTATCAATGAAATTCCAGCAGAAATTTCTGAGACAAGAGTAATATATATAAAATAATAGTCATAATATCGAAACAATATAACTGGACTCATTATTATCCCAGTTATCCTAAAAAAGCACATAAAGAAACTTCACAACAAAAAAAGGAGACGAAAACTATATAAAAAAGAACAGAAACAAACATTTTTTGCGCCGGATAGTGGTCGCTGGGGCAGCGGTCGCCAATGGGGTGGGTCGGCGAATTGGAGTGGGAATCGTTGAAGAGATGAGACTAGCGAGGTGATTTAAAATATTGGATAAAAAAACAAACCCTAATTTTTCCGATTTTAATACTAATGGATCGGGTCGCGGGTAAATGGGTGGGGTCGTGGGTAAATGTGCTGGGAAAAGTTTTTTTCGGCGCCATTGAGCGCTACGGACTGCCACGACGACACGCATATGGCGGTCGCTATATGCCGCCATTGAAAATGATATGTCATACCGTGGCGGAGGTGTTTTGATGGAAAACCGCCACCGCCATCTGCCATGGCTGATATTTGGTAGCATTGATACAAATCTTCTCAAAAACATTTAAGAACTTGAAAGGCTTGTTGTCGTCGTTGTGGTAGGTAGACATTGCCTCTATCAAAATATTATCCCCGATTAAGCCACATCTTCTTTCTGATTCCATTGTTTTGCCCATTGGCTTCAACTTGTATGTGTAGCCCATATGCAAAACAAACCAATATGTTTTGTGGATCTTCTTGCAAAAAAACAGATATACTTCGACAAATTGAATATGATAGACTAGTTGAAATGATGGAGAAAAGGGAAATAGGTAAAGGTAGAGGCCAAAATCAAGAAACTTCTCTGAATAAACCTGGGGACACTTGATGGGGATCTCATTATTGTACTATAGCTCGTCTTGCAGGTATATGGTCTTGTATAACAGAAGTACTTGAAAACATACTCATTGGTGGAGTTGACCGAGAAACAAGGGGGACAATTGTAGGTTTTTTTTTACAAAAGATGAAGACTTATGAGTTTGTAATTATTATGTTGATGAAACATTTTTAGGAATGACCAAACCAATCATCTTGTGTCTGGCAAGAAAGAGATTAAGATACTTTAAATGCAATTTACTTGATAGAGAATGTGAAAGAAGGCTTATGATCATTTCAAAAATTCGGATGAGAAACTTTATTACAACAAGTAAATATTTTTTGTGGGGCAACTAACATTTCAATCACAAGCATGGATGATTTTTCTTCAAGACGGATTCGCATGAGAAACGACACAAACATTACTAACTATCATCATTATCGCGTGGAAATATTTTGTTGGGTAATTTGAAAATGTACAATCTTATTCATTTACTAAATTAGAATTATCTTGTTACTTATTTTTTCTTCTGTGACAATTAGATTGTTGACTTACTTATATAAGAGATGGAAATTTATTTCTCTAAATCAACCACAGACTTGCTTGGTTGTATGGCATGTCACGATCCTAAAAATGATTTCTCCTCTTTTTAATATTGATTAACATGTTCATCTTGCGAGTCTTTATCCAGAAGACTTCTCATTTGCTGACCGTATGATATTTTCTCAAGAACTTTAAATTTTTGTTTATATTGTGAGAAAATATGCACGATTTATTGGTTTTGGGTAGCTTTTACTGGAAGATTGTTGAAATTAATAAAGATAAAAAAAATTCATTAGTTTATCGCTTGATTGAATTGATATTATTGTTACCTGTAGCGACTGCATCTGTTGAAAGAGAGTTTTTTAACATGAAATTTGTCAAGACCGACCTACGAAATAGGAAGGGAGATGATTGGTTGAATGACAATTTGGTGACATAACTGACATATATTGAAAGGTCCATATTTGCTACTGTGTCTAATGAAAGAATTTTGAAACGTTTTCAAGTTATGAATACTCGTAGAATTCAATTATCGCGGTCAACAGACACTAGTGTTATTTGAGTTGTAATATATTATTTATTTTATTATAAAAATATATTGAAATATTATATTTAATTTTTTAATTATTTTTTCCCACCCCATTTCTGTTTTGGATCCACCACTGCTTATAGTTTATGTTAGTTTAATTTTATAATATATTAAATGATTGAAATAAGATAATAAACTAATATATATCTAATTAATTTGTCTTTTATCATTGAAATCTTCTTTTTTTTTAAAATAAAAAAGAAATTCAAGATCTGATGGCAAAGATTTGTAATACGAGACTTCCGATTTGAACCGTTGGATCTAACCCACACCACCTAACCGACAAAAGGATCCGACCCGCCGGGAGTTCGCCACTCATCAATCATCATCGTTCAGGGCTATAGCTCTCTCTCTCTCTCTCTCTCTCTCTCTCTCACACACACACACCCCACACAGTCATACGCTCTTCTCGTTAATGATCAGTACTGCTGATCAGAATAACTGAATTTCAAACATTCCTTTATCTATCGGCTAATAACTTCCAAAATGAGAAGGTGGAAAACATATACATGCATTTGATTCATTGTAATGGTTACTATTTTTTTTTATGTAAAGAAAGAGTTCGGATCCGCTGAACTGAATGTATTTTCAATTGTCACAGCAGGCTGGGGCATAGGCACCAATCAAAGCAATCCGGAGTTAAGGGCATGTTTGGCAGGCTATCGTTTGCTGTAATCGTTCTGGTGATATGTACTGTTTCGCTATTGTCCACTGTAAAGAGCAACACCCGATCCATCTCTGGATCCGAGGTACACATTTTTACCACGTTGATGCATTCACATGGTATAAAGTTTCTATAAAATGTTAATGTGTTTTGGGCTTTACTTAGCTGAAGTTATTATTAGCGTGCGGAAATTGGCTAATTTTAATAGAAATTGAAAATGCGGCGAAGTGGTTGTAAAGGATTTGTAATTTTCTTTTACTTTGTTTTCTTAATTGGAGAAAATAGAATTTAGGGCTACTTTTTTCTAATATAGTAGCTGCGTTTGTAGTAAGGAACTATGAATTATCTATTCCAATAGAAGATCTTATGCCTTAGTGATGAGGATTCATTGGAACTAGAGTACATTGTGCTTGATTGTTAATTTTTTTTTGTATAAGCAGATTGACGTTGATGCGCTTTGGGATACAGCTGCTTCTGGTGGATGGAGGCCATCATCTGCTCCGAGATCTGATTGGCCCCGTATGAT
>JAYDZE010549065.1:0-13710 GCA_034509125.1 Monilaria moniliformis | reverse complement strand
TGTTCATTTGTAAATCTTCATTTTCCGTGTAACTTTCCGGCAAGTCCGTATCTCTGTAACACAGAATTCTCCTTAATTAACAAAAGGAAGAAAATTTTCAAGAAAAGGCAAGTGTGTGTTTGTGTGTGTGTGTGACAGAGAGAGAAAGAGAGAGAGAGAGTACACCCCTATTACTTAGTAAAACATGTCCCCCAATTTGATTCATGAATTCTAACCCTTTTTCTCAGTTCAGCTGTTTCAAACTGTAGTTTATACTAAACGCAATATAAGGCCACGTCAAACTGCAACCAATGGAGCTGCTAAGCAGTGCGATAACTAACAGAGAGGCGCTTGTGGATGGCCGTCCTGCAAGAAGGGCAGTCGTTCATCCCTTGCTTCTCATGGATCACATTGCACTTAGCGCAAAGAACCTGATGCGCGCATGGGATGAAAACCACAGCGATCTCATCTGTCATGCACATGACGCACTCCCTCTCTGGCTTAACATCTGGAGCCTCACTTAAGTTATCCTGAAAAACAGCCAACCTCTTCGTCACTTTAGGAAGCTGTGATCCCGGGAGGCCCGCCAAATAGCTGCCGTAGCCTATGTTAAGTGCTGCTATCTTCGATTTATCAGATTCGAGACTCAGCTCCATGATCATTTTCTGAAGCCTCTTGATGTCGGCTTCACATTTCTGTATCTCATTCTCCGCTGCTTGCTTTATGCTGTCTGCTTCTACTTTCGTCGAAGCCTCCTCTTCCTCTAGTTTCCTCCTCAAGGAATCAATTTTCTTTTGAGCTTTTGATTTCTCCTTCTCCTCCTGCTTCCACAGGGCCTGAAATGGTGTCACAGTTTGAGCTTGCACTTACAAGAAAGGCAAAAACTTGGGTACATCCGGATGTACGATGCATTTACTACAATTAAAATTCACCAATCCCACTTGGGGTTTATTAATCCCTAGTTAGAGTTTATTAATCACAATTAGGATATTATTATGATGGATGCACTGAAATCCATGTGCATATTGAGACCTCAAGTGCATCGGGGGCAAGACGTTTATACACTGCTAAACTAATTGATAAAGCAAAAAACCAATTTATGGCATACCTTGAACTGATCCTTGCGGCCTCTAGCTTTTTCTAGTCGATTGTTGGGTGCAGTTGGTTGGCGTTTGAGATTTGTGAGTTGGTCTTGGACGACACGCTTCTCTGCATCCCATGATTGCATTTTCTTGAGGGTCTCCTGCTCTCTTTCCAGAGAGAGCTGCAAGTTAGTAGCCGCCCGTATCGCCTGCATCTTAGCAGCCTCCATGTCATTCTTCAACAGATCATTCTCCTCCTCAAGGCGACGGATGGCGCAGTTAGCCACCTCAATCTGGTCTGTTGCATTGGTCAGGGCATACTCCATTTCCGACAGCCGCTTTATGGTACTATCCTCCAAAGCTTGCTTTTCCTTCTTGAATTTCTCCATCTCTTCTTTCTCTTGCCTCAACATTTTTAATTCTGCCTGGTCTTTCCCAAGCCTCCGTGCAGCTTGCATGACCTTCTCGTTAACCCACTCCGTCCATCCTTGGAGCTCCTTCTCAGTCTCTTGCTTGTGGGGGACTAGTATCAGAATGGCTTCGTCTTTGTCGTCTTGAGGGACGTACTTCTGCAGAGTTTCGTCAAACGGGATTGAAGCGTAATAATTCGTAACCTTAGGAGTATCAGAAACATTGGCCCCGCCCTTCGAACCACCATCGACAGGTGAAGGGGATGGCGAATTGCTTGAATGATGGTTGTTACCTTCCACAGCAGAGCTACTAGTTCCAGCCGAAGTCAGTAACTTGGAATGAACTGCTCCCTTCATCGCGATGCTAGCACATCCGGACTGCGACCTCAATGACTTGTCCAACACCATACTTCCCCACGCAGCAACTTTGGCCTTGAAATCTCCCTTAGACAGGCGACCTTTGTAATTCTTCTCAAACTGAAACGCCTTCTGTCGAAGCATATCTCTCTTGGAATTAACCGATAAGCATTTCCTATTACCCACTGCTTTCTCATCCACGGTATTCCCTTGAGACGAACTCAGAAAATGCTCCTTCACAAAGTTTGACAAGTTCCCCTTTGCTTCTAGAGCAGCGAGAACACATTCTTTTCCGGGACTTGCCAATTCACCAGCAGAGGGAGATCTTGGCTCACAACCTTTATCTTGGGGGTTTATCTGTTTTGAACTGCCCGAGTCGTTAAAATCCTTCATCTGACTGGTGCTAGAAGTCTCAGATTTAGACTGGGGAAGTGCTTTGCTGTCTGCAGAAGCTTCCGCTGCACATGCATTCACTAGGTTCAAATCACTTACTAATAGGCACCACATCGCTTCTGTTACACTTAAGGAAGGCCTAACCTCTCGAAGCACACAAATCATCTCCAGTAATGTGTAGTTTACGAGGCTCTGCAGCCCCTCAAATACAGGATGCTTCGTTGTTGTACTAATCTCCTTGTCCCTCTTTAGTATAGTCAGAGCACTGTCAACGACATTGGATACAGCATCTTTGCTACCATTGAACAGGCTGCTATATAAAACGGCCCACTCAGCAACTTCTTCAGTGTACCCACTTTCAACAATCTTCTTCACCGCGACGCAGAATGTCGCATTTAAACTGTTCGTCAACAGTTCCTCAAGCTGACAGGCCACAGGATTATCCCAATCGGAGCCTTGAAGTTTTTCTGTGTCCTGCTCCTCAACAGAGTCTTCAGACCTTTCCATCATGGAACCCAAATCATTCAAATCGTTTTGGGAATTTTCCTCTAGCATTTCATGTCTAGGGACTTCCATTAGAAACGCATTTGATGCTTCAGCTGGAAAGTCCAGCGACGAATCAGATAAAAATTTCCTTTTATTTCTACCCTTCTCGTTGACCAAAAGAGCTGAGACTCCATCACTGCCACAGTCAACACTGCAGTGAAAGCCACTGCAATTTTTGCTCATGTTTCTTACTCACACGACAAGTTCCATCAGCTCCAACACCTTAAACTTTCCTGCCGTAGAGGTCAATGTAATATCAGTGATAGGAGATTATGAAAAATATAAGAAAGTTTATTTTAAACAAAAGTATTCTATTTAATCCAGGAAGCAAATTCCTACTTTTCTTAATCAATATAGAAAAATATAATTGAAGAAATCATCAGCAATTATCAATAAATCCAGGTCAAATTAAGCAATAAATGATGAATTGAACATGTCAGTAAATTGAAGCTATTTAATTTATTCTGAATTAAAGTAACTAGAGTTAGATAGCATTAAATATCACAAATTGAAGCCCGGACAAAATTTATAGCCATGTTGTCCACTTCGTTAACAGGAACAAACATTAGAAGAAGATGAACGGTGTGTCAAACAGAATTTCTTAGATACAACCATGTCTGACATACACATTTGTCGTGTTGCGTAGATTAAATAAGTCATTCACAAAAAAGTACATCTAACTATATTTATGCAACAAGACAAATGTGCATCTGTGCACCCCTTCCCCCAACCGAAAAACAAAAGAACAAATCATCTATATCTATGCAACACGACCAATGTGTATCCATGTACACTCTACCCCTAAAAAAGGAACGACTAATCTTTATGCATGCAACACAACAAATGTGTATCTATGCACCCTCCCTCCCCCCAAAAGAACGGCTAGTCTGCATTAATGCTACACAAAAAATGTGTATTTATGTAACCCCGCCAAAAAACCGATTAATTTGTATCCACGCAACACAACAAATGTGTATCTATGTAACCCCACCAAAAAAACGACTAATTTGTATCCACACAACACAGCAAATGTGTATCTATGTACGAAATCCAAATAAGTTAGAACAAAAGCAACATCAAAATCAAATATAAGAGGAAAGTGTAAATTAACATTGCTTTCTACTTAATCCAGAAAACAATTATAATCAATAAGAATAACTAGTCGAACGAACAAGCAACAAATATTCATAACTTTCCACATATAATCAATAAGAATAACACATAAATCACCAACAATCAATTCATAATAAATAAATTTCCAATGACAATCAAGAATAAAGCTACATGCAAAGCTTCGACAAATTCAACTTCCTCATTACTTCCCTTCACTGAAACACACGAATAAACCAAGATTAGAAACACACACAGAAAATAAATAAATAAATAAATAAGAAACACAAAATGACACTGATTCTAAATTGAACTGCATGTCCACTTAACTAGACAAATTCATCAACAAAGTACAACAAAATCAACTAAAACAAGTACAACCAAAAGGGAAAAAATGTTAAAGCTCAAAAACACACAACAACAACAACAAAAACATAAGTTAAAGAAACTCGTCAAAACGAAGGAAATAACTAGAAAAATCAAACAATTTTTCATTATCTATCAACACCATAATTGATAAAGTTCGTGAAATGAACAGCAGAGTTGAATTAATCTGTTAAAAAGGGCACTCACAATATGGTGTGAATTGAAAAGTATTGGCCTCCAACACGCTGAAACACCCTCTTTTTGTTCTTTTCTAAGAAGAAGAAGAAGAAGAAGCTGCTGTCTCTCGTTCTTCCACTGTGACGGTTTCATTTATATCGCGTCACTAACCAAACGTGAGTTTAACTTTTAACCCCTTTTCCACCATAATTTGGTTGAACCATGGTTACTCAAATCGAGAATCAAATTTGGTAGTGAGATTTCGCAAACCCCTATTTGGCGGATTACGCTATTAATGTCCGGCCCCTTTTTGGCGTCATTCCTACCTTGCCACTTTTGAATTTGGAAATTATAGCTAAGCTGTTGGTTTAACTAATTATGAGAAAATTGATTGTAATTTTCAATTTTTATGAATAGTATCAATTCTGATGTATGTAGTAGATCGTGACATAATTATTTCATTAGCCAGATCGAGGATTCATACATGTTATTAATAGCATGCTAACAACATATTTATCGTATTTTCGCAACAACTTTGTATTCTTGGATAAGTTGGACGACTAATAAAATAGTACTAGTATCGTTTATGTATGAGCCAACACTATAATCATTGTATCTCCGGAACACATACAATCCATCGAATTTTGATGGGATTCGCTTTACGTTATAATTTATAATCACTTTATCTTAATTTTTTATAGTTTATCTATAAATTATTTCTTTAACTCAATTTGGTCAAATTCAATTGATGGCGTAGTCCAAAAGGTATTAATATCAACCACTTTGTCAATTAAATGCGAATTTTTGTTGGAAGAATAGAAAAACCATTTTATATAAGTTTTTATTTGATAGAGTGTGAAGTTGAAATTTTTAGAAAAATAAAAATAAAAATAAAATAAAAAATTTCATCTATAATATGATAGGGAATTGTTGTATTGCACTTATAGCTAATTATATAGAAAAAATTAATTAATTTTAAAATTAATGGATGGAAACTAAGTTTTCCAAGTAAAGAAAAAAAAAGAAACAAATTGCACACGATGTTCATTAAAGAAAAAAGAAGAATTCTTTTTAAATAACTGTGAAAGTAATGTCTAAGAATAACGTGACAAGTGGTGGTAGCAAAACATTGTGCATCACTTGAGTATATGTAAAATTCGCAAATACATTTGCCATATCTGAGTTTTAAGCGTTGGAATTCTAACCATCATAATTTCTTTTGAAGCTTGAAAGTCCACAACTGGCTTCTAAGTATTGGACATCTAAGCATCATCATCTAGAATTTAAAAGACCAAATCTGTCTTCTGAGCGTTGAACTTCTGAGCATCATCTCGCCTGAAGATCAAAAGACCGCACCTGACTTCTGAGCATTATCATTTGGAGCTCGAAAGACTACATATGAATTTTGAGTGTAAACTTTTGAGCATTATCTCATTTGAATCTCTAGAACTCGAGACCACATTTGAATTTTAAACGTCGAACTTTTGAGCTTGTAAAATTAGAAGTGACTTCTAAGCATCGAAAGCCTAAAGCGAGGTGTCATCTTGAAAGACCACATATGAATTTCTAGCATCGTCTCATCTAGAGTTTGAAATATCACAATTGGCTTCTGAGCATCGGACGCCGATAATGAGGTGTTATTACTTTTGAACATCATTTCATTTGAAGCTTTTAATATTATAATTGATTTCGGAACATCGAACGCTAAAAAGTTTTGTATGAAAGACCATATTGGACTTATTAGCATTCAGACTTCAATGTATAATCTTATTTGGAGTTTGAAAATCCACATCTAGCTTCTTAGTATTGGACTTTTGAGCATCATCGCTCGCAAGACCTCCTAACTTTTGAGTATCATATTCCTTAGCATCATTTCGTATAGAGCTCGAAAAACCACACCTGACTTCTTTGCGTCAAACCTCTAAGTATTATCTCGTCTGAAGTTTGAAATGTCACATAGCTTTTGAGCGTCGGATGCCGAAAGTGAGGTCTTATATGAAAATATTTATACAACTTTTGAACATCAGCCATCTCTAGCTTGTAAGACTATAATTGAGTTTTAAATAAAAAATGTCGAAAGCTACTTGTCATCTGAAAAGACCACATCTAACTTCTTAGTATTATCTCGTTTGTAGTATAAAAGACCACATCTAAACTCGAAAGATAATATTTAACCTATGAGTATCATCTTTTTTAGAGTTTAAAAGCCCAACAATTAATAGTGAAACCATATCAAATCAATACCTCCTAGTCTTAAATTACTCAACGAACTCTAGTTTACAACCACGCAATCATCAATATCAAACTTTTGCATACAATTAATGTTAAAACCAACAATAAGCTAATGCAACTATACATTATATATGAATAATAATTTGGTTGACAAATTATGCTAATAACACAAATTAGGTTAATTGTACAATTACATAAATTGATTAATACCTAAGGTTTTAATAGACTTGTTTTGGAATGCAAAGGTATTACATACTACATGGATTTTTAATTCAATTTATGTATAGATGGAATGATATTAGCATCTTAATATGTTATATACATAGCTATAAATTATGGAATGTTAAATTACTTAGAAGTTAGACCTACCCTAGTATGTTTTCTGTATCAATCTCAAATCTGATTAAAATACAATTTGTTATCCATTTGTGTCTCAAACCTGCATAGTGATAGTCAATTACCCAAACTTGTGACAACCCTTATTTGATTACCAAATGTAATATTACAATTTCCGAGTTCACCATAAACGATATTAAACCTTAGGAAATTACGAGTTAATACCAAATAATAATAATTAATTAGGTTCCGTCGCGCGGATAAATTAAAAGTATAGTTTTGAAATTTCAGTAAGTTAAGAGAATTGAGTTATTATAATCACCGAGATCTCATCTTTCAGTAATCAAAGAAAGTCTTATCTCAACGTGAATCCATTCAATGGTATACCACACTAGTGTCGTTAGTCTCCCAAGGTTATGATACTTTCAGACTGACACTGCAACCTTTCACGATAGATCGTTCAATTCTATCTAGGTTGTTAGACTTCATTTTCTTCTGCAAGGCGCCGACTAAGAGACCTTTAGTGATGACCTGACCACAGATTATATTTGCTCACAGTATAATCACCAGATTATAAAAGCCAAACCACACAAAAATTATATCTCTTCACAAGAGTTGGAGAACAGTAGTTTTTAGGGTTATTAATACATAAGCAGCTCGTAAAGCATGCTTTCTTGTATACAACCCCAACACCTCACCCTATGATGCCTGAAACCCGAAAAAAGTTAACCTACATCACAATTCTTAGCATGCAAGTTCATGATCCTACTCCCAAAACTCAAATTATGCCATTTCATCTTCATTTTTTGCCATTCTCCTAAAGCTCTTTTGACTCCTCTTTAGACTCCAAACAATAGCTAGGTAATGGAATAAGAACCCTCTCAAAGATCTAAATAAAATGATTTATGGTTGTGGAGCATTTGAAGATGAATATACATGGAGATTTTCCTCTCATATTCCTCACTCTATGAGGCACAAATTTTTTGGATCTTTGGAGAGGATTTTTAGTTTTTGTTGAATGTTTTAAGTCAAACTATGTTGACACCTAAGATAAAATACAACAAATGTCCAACAAAAGCTAACTTCATGCCACTTAAGTAACTACATGCATTGGTGTAGTTTAATATAAACAAAAGTCACCCATTGACTTACCACTATAGTGTTGGCTGAATTTATATTGTATTTAGGGGTTAATTATAGTTTAAATTTGATTAATTATGCTTGCTAAGTAATTTGCCAAGTATTTGACATTATAAAGTTAAATTCTAATCAAATGCACAAGTCCAAAGACCAACCTTATATTTAGGTAATTCAATCACAAAATTCAAGAAAACACAAGCATATAAGATCAAGATAATTAATATAAGACACATAGTTCATAAATTCAAATAGTCAAATATCGAGAAAAATAATGGATAAAAATAACTTATTCAAATAATTTGATTCTTGAAAATCAAGCTCCAAAACTTAATCTTATAATCACCATAGGCTTATTTTCTATGTTTATTCCATATCATACAATATGTCCTAATTAATTATGCAAATACATACACCTATGTCATAAAGATCGATTATTTGTAAAAAATATTCATACTCTTTGTAATTCATTTATCAAAATTACTAACATTGAGCGTACGATATTGGTTATACACTGCTTTAACTTATATAAAAAATAGGTGCGAGTTTTTCGTAGCCCAAGAATCTTGATATCTTAGGCAGTGGTAATTAATATCTAGCTGTGCTAGGATTGTTATTGCATTGAATTATGTCATGGAGAACCAGGTTGATAATATCCCTAAGAGTTGTTTGAGAAAAATAATTTATTATACAAAACTCGGTCTGTCGGAATTTATTCCAATATAGTAAATAATATTCTTGAACAAGACCACTCTTGGTGAAATATACTAATTAACTAAAGCTAGCAACATGCTTAAATTAATTAATAGATATTAGAATATTAAACACGGAAAATAAATTAATTAAAAATGAAGCTCAGATTATTTGTAATTTGGATTTGGACGGGTAAGTCATTATTAATTTCTATAGTGCTCCAAATAATATTCTATTGAGTTTGAATAAAATTGTGGCTCAATTTAATTAAAGAAAGCTCAATATGGAGGTCGAGTCCAAATTTCCTTGGATCCCTAGCCTATCTTATTAAATATTCTATAAATAAGAGAGTGCACTATTAAATCAATGTACATTAACAGAGAATCACGCTCTTCACATGATTTTTCTTCTGTTTTTTCTTCTTATGTTTTCTTCTCCATTTTAGCTTATAGGGTTTGATAGAGTATTATCCACACTGCAGTCAAACCTTAAATTTGGGTATTAGGCTAGAAGATTGGAGGAGTGGTGGAAGTTGCAAGCCCTCGTCTACAAACAGAAGATCTGCAATTAAATGTAACATTCGAACTCTTAAAATGATTTAGGATTCAAATTATTTAACTCATAATTTGCATTCTAGGCAAATTTAGTTGAATTGCGTGATAATTAAATTCTAAACATCAAACTATGGGATCTCGGGTTTTGGGGAATCCTCATCGATCTCCCCCTTCAATTGGTATCAGAGTCGAATCATAGGCTCTGATGTTTAGAATTTAATTTGTTTTTCATGTGTTATCTGCAGTTGTGCATGTGTTTGAGTTTAATCTCCGCAATTAATCTGAATTTGCATGGAATTGAATGCAATTTAATTTTAGTTCCAGTCGTGTCTTTTTCGATAATTGTAAACCTACGGGGGTTGACCGTGGTAGATTAGGATGCTTTCAATTATTTCTTCTAAATTGAATGTAGTTGGAACGAGAAATCAAACGAAGAACACGCAAAAACACGAAGAACGGAGCGTTGGGTCTGGGCCACGACACCTTGTGTCGCAGAGCTCCACCCGAAAACGTTTAAGATTTGTTGTTATATCAAAACGGATTTCAAAAACCTAAGGTTTTGATTGGAAAATGCTAGAAAAATCAAAACAGAGTCAAAACGACATCAAATGAACGCCAAATCGAGCCACCACCTTAAGAGCGGGACGATCGTGTGAACCTCCAGGTCGTAGGACACCCTAGGGAGGCAGAGGTGAGGGAAACAACGCTAATTTCGGCGATACGGCGAGATTCACCGGGTCCTCCAGAATCATTCGACATGGCTTGGTCTTGGCTTCACCGAGGACCGGTCGTCGTCGTCCAATTGTCGCTGGAGAGGGCGTATTTGGCCGGTTAAAGTCACGGCCATATAGGGTTTTGAATTGCGTTTTTAACCTGAGATTCAAACTCCGATTCCCAGCGACGAGGGATGAATAACGCGGAGAGACCTTAGGGCTATTAAAGCCCATGGTCGGAGCTTCAATTCCGTTGTGGCTGCCGGCCAGCCTCGAAAATGGTGGTGGCCAGATAATTTCAGGGCTCAAGCCGGTGTGGCTGTTTCGTGTGAAGTGACGAGGATTCCAGGCCAAATTCCCGATGGTGGACGACGAGATGATGAGGGTTTTCATGCCTATGGCCCGATCATTAAAAGCCCTCCAGTGACTGTCCATGAAATTTACCGGAGTCGGCGCTATTCGACGTTGAAGCCGACGACACCCTTTCGAGCGAATCGGAGATTTCCATGTGAAATTCACGATGTAGGAGGCCGATTTACGTCCAATTTCTAATGAAATTGGACCGACCTCGACGAGGGGCATTCATCCTTGGTGGTGGTCGGAGTAGCCGCCGACTATGGTGGTGGATTTGACACGCTAGGGTTTCGATGGTTTTGGCGGCGAGAGCAAAAATACTTTCCGATCCAATTGTCGCCTTGCCCGAGCAGGGCTTTTCCGGTAAAATTAGGGCCTGCAATCGAACAACCTCGTCGAAAGGCATGGATTGGCGGTGGTCTCCAACGGTGGGTAGCGGCGCAATTGAAATCCTAGGGTTTTAACCCTAGGGTTTGTTGTTTTTTTGGGAAAAAAATTTCAATTTTGAATTTTAATCAGATTTTTCTTAATTTTTTCAATTTTATTTTATTAATTATCAGGTTTAGGATAATATTTTGCCAAAAGTTAATGTGTTGTAATTTGTTCTATTATTTATTTTATTTTTGGCAATTTTTATCTGTGTTTTAAGTAGATTAATTGCTCTTATCTGCTTATATGATAATTATGCAAAAATTATATTTTAAATGAATAGGCGATAATTACGACTAAGTTTTATTTATTTTAAAATAAATAAATAAGTGTTGTATATGGTCTCCATAAATTGGTCTATTTATGAAGTAATTTCTAAGAATTTACCGACGTACCCTACTGGGAGCTAGATTCCCAAAAAATTACAAGTTCATATCGGTAGACTTCTGATTGATAGCTGTAGCCTGTAGAATTTTATTAGTGGTGTGCGATCTCCTCTAGGAGGAGTATCAAAATAGAAATAAAATTTTTGGTGCTAAATTTATGGCAACAACTTAGGCATGATCTGACAGTCATGCCACCTTAGTGGTCTCTAGTCTATCTGTCGCATCGTGGGACCATAAAATTTTTGTTTGAGCATGGATCAATATTTGACCACCCTAGTGGCAATATTGATATATGTTCAACTGTTGTGAGATGCATTAATTATTTTATGGTTGTTTGCAATTTATGTATCAAGCATAGTATGTGATAATATGTTCATTTCTTCACTACATATCTTTTTCTCCATGTTGCTTTAATTACTCAAATTATTTTTTCTCGAGTATTATTTTGGAATAAGATTAATTTAGATATTGTCCTGATTACCTAGAAAGAGCCATCAAGCAAATTTTCAAATGGTTATCGAAAAGGACACAAAGGTGGATAAATGTATGCCTTAATTACTGAAAGTCGAAATATAATTCCATGATTTGTTCTACATATTCGTAGGTAGTAGAAATAAGAATCATTGATCATGTCTGCTTTAATAAAGAAAGATTACTTGGAAACAAGACGACTTATTAATAGGTGTTATTATCTAGGGCAATGCTATGAGAATAACAGTTATTGCAGTGAGAGTCGTTCAAGTAATAATAATTAGTTTAGAGATTTGTTTTATATGCTTATTTAGAAAGAACGCAAGTACATTTTCTAAATTAGTAATAAATGGATAAATTATTTCTTTTGAACACGATTATCAATTTTGCATATTAGTTACAACCCCTACACTATAGATTATGCACAATTCAATGCAATAAATAATTATAACTTGTCAAATCAGTTCTACAAGAGAAGTCTCCAAATTTCATAAATGATGCATATACTTTTGCATCTAAAGATTGATCATACTAACCTTAAATGATCCAAAAGTTGGCGGACCACGATCCATAAATGATTCTATGCGTAGAACCATTTCCAACTTGCGAATTATTCTTGGAAAAGTAAGATGACCAAAAAGACTTTTGGAGGTCAAGGGATTATGGTCAATGATATGTTAGAAGTAATCTATTTCTAATAATTGTAGACCAACATATTCAAGTTAAGGTTGTCTTAGAGTATTTCGATTTTTGTTGATGATTACTCTAAATGTTAATATGTCTTATTAATACGTCACAAGTTAGGAACCTTTGAGTTATCAAAGAATCCAAAACACTTGTGGCAACGTATCGTAGAAAGACTATTATGTGTCTACAATTTGATTGTAGAATCGAAAAACTTAACAGTGAATTTAAGGACTACTAATTAGAAGCGGGAATCACATCCTAATTGACTACATCTGGTTTCCCAAATAGATGATGTAGCGGAAATGAGAAATTGACTCTTTTAGATATGATTAGATATATGATAAATTATTAAAATTATCATGTTTCGTTTAAACGATGTTCAAGAGACGATAATGTACATTTTAGATTATGGTACCACAAAATCGGTCCTGAAGATTCCAAATAAGTTGTGAATTGGGCGACAACCTAGTTTAAGGCATCTCATGGTTTGGAATTGACCGACACTCATGTTTGAGAAGAGTGATGATTAGATTGGCACCTCATTTTAAAATGTATTTCTATATAAGTATTCTAAGGGAACGAAAGTGTGGAATTTCCATAATTCTAACCCGCGTGCTACTGGCTGGGCACTGCCGAGTGCCATCGAGAAAGCTCGGCCAGTCTCGTTCCAGCCCCGCACACGCCTTGCGTTGGCTGCAGCTGTTTGCGCAATGCCGCAAGGGCTGTCGCCGTCCTCGATCTCGCCCAGCCCGACGCCCTGCTGCGCGCCCCTGGTTGCGAGGGTCGTCGATGACTCTCGGCGAGATCTGCCGAGGGACAGACCCATGACTCCCGCCAGCCACGACGTCCGCGCTCGTCGTTTGCCGCGTAGGACGCCTAGGTTTGGCGCCCGTCGTTTTGCGCTAGGCTACCGAAGGCTGTCGGCCATGTCTGCCAATGGACAAGCCCTCGGCCATGCCCAGCCCCCACGCCCTTCGCGCCTGGCTCTCGCTTGCCCGTCTCTTGCCAAGTGGCTCCCAGCGTCGCACGCGGTGCACCCCTGGACCCATGTGTGCGGTGTCGACAACCCCAATTTAATATAAGCATAATAGAATATTAATTTGTATCACTACAGAAATTAATATTGGCTTATCCGTCTAAATCCAAATTATAAAGAATATGGGCTTCCTTTTTATTTAATTCCCATGTTTAAGATTCTAATATCCACCAATTAATTTAAGTCTGCTGCTAGCTTTAATTAATTAATATCTTTTACCAAGAGTGGTCTAGTTCAAAATTCATTATTTATTATACTTTGG
>JAYDZE010549054.1:0-13711 GCA_034509125.1 Monilaria moniliformis | reverse complement strand
ACTCATACCGGCATTTACGGTACGGTATACGGTATGACAGTTTCGGTACGGTATACCGTACCGACCCACCCCTAATTAAACCCAACACTTCTCAATTAAAAAAAAGTCTTATAATATCTAAATTTTGCCATTTAAACTAGATCTCGTTGGCAAATTCGCTTCTAAATTCTAATCTTTTGAACTTCAGAAAACAAATCATATTATACGCTTATATTGAAAATGGACGGCCTATCTTGCCTCACCTAAAAAATAGGACCAAATTATCCAGCTCAATTTTTCAAGAGCACAGTCTAGAAATAGAAAACATAAAAGAAACTGCCGATTTGGTGATTTAATAGGATTAGCATGGCCCATCATTAAAATTTAAAAATGTGGTTTACTAGAAATACGAAAATCGTTATGTTTTTAGATTTATTGTGAGAATGAATTACGTTTTCACCATTGAAATATATATAGATTATGTTTCATACAATTTTTTGTATAAATAGAGTATTGTCACAACTTGTGTGTCCTTAAATTTTTTAATATATTATCATTAAAAAATTGTGCATATTTTAGAATATCTTATATATAATATTTGTAATTATTAAAAATAAAATATAGATAGAGATCCACACATGTCATGCGAGTCGACATCTTCGTACAAGTCAGACCCATCGATATTTAGACACTTGCAAACATTTGGGCCTTTAGAGTTTTTGCTTTGACTTATTGGGCCGAGCCCAATAGATGAAGCACAGAATCATCTTCTTATGCTGTATATTCATATTTCTACCAACTGCATTACATAACTGAAATTAATATGTATGAGAATACATGACATTAGCCAAAATATTTAATAATATCTTATATAAGATTTTATATATTTAAAAATTTGAAGTATGTGGAAAATCATGTAATTTTTAAAAAATTATGCAAAATTATAGATTAATGCGTCTTTATTATTCGACTCCCAACATATTTATACTATTTCAATGATCGAACATATTTATAATAATTCACACATTGTATTGATCATTTAATGACGACCTTACATGCAATTGTGATAAACTTTATAGAATTTTGTTTCCAGATTATCACGCGTACTTACTAAAAATACATGTTTTTTTAAATAGGGAAAAGATAAATGTACATAATTGTCCATACGTAATACCCCTAAATTTTGAGTTGAATTGAATCGGTTTTATTTAAACTGATTTTATTACTAATTATATTATTTATTTACTAAATTACCCTTATTATATTTTCAAAGATATGATTGAAAAATTAGTTTTATAGATTCTTTAAACAAAGTCACAAAATTAATTTGGAAATAAATATGTAGATATTCAATAGAAAAGTTAATCTTTTTCTAAATCTGCAGATATCTAATTTGAAAAAGTTCGTTTTTTCTTAAATTATTGCAGAAGGATGTATATATAATATATTAATTTATTTTAAATTAATTAATATTTATAAATTGATTTATATGTAAAATATCTAAAAATAGCTCATTATGTATGTATAATTTATGTACATTTATTACTACTCTTTTAAATATCATGCGATTGTGAATAAATCAGTCGTGCAATAAGGATTATATTCCGGATGATACTATGTCGACCTCTTTAGAAATACACGTGGGAAATTAATTATAGCCTTTGACAATTGACACCGTATGTATCTCGTATATTCACGTATCAACTACAAAATTTAAATAAGACAAAATAAAATCTGAAAATAGAAAAAACTTTAGTATGTGAAAATTGAATATAAAAGGGGATTATTGAGATTCAGTTATCTTTGATGACGTGTTTAGCACTTTGTCTCCAAACCTAATCTTCTTTCATTTGTCAACTAAAAAGTTGATGGCCACTAAAACTCCTAGATTAGATATGCATGTCACTATCACTACTTGCAACTTATATTTGTGCTTCTTATTTCACCAATTTAATCGTATAATATAACAATTCCAAAACCAATTTAATACGTGACACTATTTTATTTAGGTTATACGTGACGCTATTTTAAATCTTTATATTCATTTAATTGGTTAACCATCGATACAACATTTGGTTTTCGGCTCAATTTTTTGTCCAAAACGAACTGAACCGAGAAACCGAATTTATCAGAAAATTGAAAATGAACCGAATCGAATTATTCGAAAAATCGAACCCGAAAAACCAAAATCCAAATTATGAAAACTGAACCAAACCGAAATTGCATAAAAATATCAAAAAACCCGAAAATCCGAATAATATATATAAATATGAAATATACATGTATATATATTTAGTTATACATATATTATAATATTAAATATAAATTTGGTTTTTTGTTATTAATATATCCAAACCGAACCGAACCAAATTTTAAATTTCGATTTGGTTCGGCTCGATTATTTGAATTTCGGGTATTTTGTTCATCCCTATAGAAAATTATGTATGAAGCAAATATTCTCCTAGAACATCAAATTTGGTCATAAAATAAATTAGAAATAATAAGTAATAACAATTAATGATAAATAAAATAAATTATAACGGCTTTTTATTAAATTTTGAAATTTTGAGGGAGGCATTTTCCTACTCCGCCACCCCTGCCTCGGTACATCTTCATCGATCTAGGCTGCACGTTAAAGTAAAACCATCAATTAATATTGATGAATATAAGTGTTTAAAGGGAACATTTATATTAAACTATATACCAACACAATATAATTTCATATTTATGTTAGAAAAGTAATTAATAACTTTAGCACGTTACCGTCTGTGTTAAAGCTCAAATAATACGATTAATTAACCCGCATAAATCAAATTACCTTTATTCTGACCAAATTAAATTAAAACACGGCGTTAATATATCGTTTTCCTCCGTTTTCGGGAATTCCCATTCATATGTTTAATCTCTCTCTTCACTTTCTCTCTCTCTCTAAAATTCGGTTTCTCAGCAACAGTCCAAGAAGTTCGATCAGTGATTTGAGATTTGCATCTTTAATTGAAAAATCGGCATCTATCCATTAGATAAATCTTCCGCATGCACAGTGATCGGCCGCGGTCAATGTCGAGAGTCACGGCAGTGGAATCGGCGGCGGCGACGCGGAGGCAGCCGCTGCTGACGAGGACGGTGACGTCATCGGCGACGTCGAGCGACTGCGGCGACGCGAAAGGCGGAGTCGGAAGGAGCAGGCGGGCCAGCAGGATGGGGGAGACGGCGGGGGAGTGTGCGGCGGTGTGCTGCTGCTGCCCGTGCACAATGGTGCACCTCCTGATCCTCGCCGTGTACCGCCTCCCGAGGGGTCTGTGGAGGAAGAAGAAGCGGAAGATGCTATTGAGGAAGAAGCGGCGGAATTCGTCCGAGGAGGCGGCGAATCGGCGGAGATCGAACTCACTCGTGTTCCACGGCGCCGACGAGGCGGAGGACGAGGATCGGGGGGATGAAAACGACGTCGTTGACTGGGATAATGAGATGTGGGACCGGTTCTACGGCGCTGGGTTTTGGAGGAGCGCGTCGCAAAGAAGCGACGAATGAGTGATTTCAGTCAATTGTTTGTGTGGTCATTTTTTCTTTTTTCTTTTTTTGGGTACATAATTTTTTTCCCCTTTTTCTCAATTTTTTTAGGGGCTCCCTTTTTCATAATTGGCAGTGTGGAGTTTAGGGTTTAAGAATTGAAACTGTGAAATCTTCATTCAAATTCTTAAATTTTGGGGTAAACAATACTTGTAAACTAATGCTTTTGTGCTTCATTTGATCTTCTTGATTTGTTCATCAATAAAGATTGCTGGCTCTCTCTCTCTCTCTTTGAATTTGATTAAAGGCTGAGCTTGATTAAGATTGATAATAATATTTTCGATGAATTTGCAATACACTTTCCAAACCGCCTTTGTTAATAATGATGGTATACGTAAGCAAATTCCAGTACGTATTCTTTCATACTCGGTATCTGTCTGTTTCTAATTGGATTTGAATTTGAAATCGGTCACATTTCAGTGAAACTCTGCGTTCTATTTGATTCATTTTCCATGGAAAATGTAATGAAAAAAATTATTAATAGACATCATAACACAGTGAAAAATGCCATCGTAAAAAGTATATTCTGTCACCTTGTGTAGTAGTACATTATCCAGAAATAGCTCCATCCAATTTTCCTCAAGTATAGAGCATTTCTAGAATATCGATTTATTTTCAATTTGCTATGGCAGCAATTTAATATTACTTCCATTGACATGACTTGGCTCATTTTTTTTTTCATCACAACTATTTAAAATAGTACAATTACAGTGTAAAAATGTATGGCCTACATAATTAATGACAATGTAATGTAAAATGATTGTTATAGAGATAAACACGTCAAGTCAAGTGAAACAATAAAAAAATACGGATCAAGTCTAGCGGAACAGATGGAGTGCCATTTTGTAACAAGTCGTAGTCTTTCAAAATGGATTAACTGCACCCTAAAAAAAGATGAGTTAATTGACATAAAAAATTCAATAAATTTATTTGATTTTGGTTTTAGATATCTATAAAATGTTTCTACTAAGTTCTTATTTTTTTAAAATTTTTAGCAAAAAAAAAAACAGACATGCCCGTAGTTCTTTAGAATCGAACAATTTGCTATATCGTCATTTCTTGTAGTCGTGGAAAAATATCATGGCATTTTCCCGCGACGACAGAATCTTAAATGTGTCTGCTTTTCGCGTATGAGAAGGTGAGTTCATTTATAAAATAGGTCTACAATAAAATATATAAAAATGGGGCAAAATTAGTAGTTTCTTTATTATTATGAACATTGATATTGTAAGCCCAAAAATTGGGTCAAAATTAGTATATTTCATATTTGTAGATTCCCTAATCGTAACCCCCCAAAATAACAAAATATTGCATTTCCATATAACATTTCATCGTCTTTACTTTAGAAATGGCAAACCATAGAGGTTTGGATGATTACTGTGAAATCTTGTAATTGAAATAATAAAATGCTGTGTATGTAAAACGTGAAAGTAGTTCACATGTGACAAAATGTTTATACGTTTCTATTTCTTAACTGTAAACACTACTAAAAACCAAACACAATGGACCAAATATTTAAATGACGAGACAAAATCTCAGAGTATTAATACAAATTAAATTCGTCGTGAAAACTCAGTCATGGTTTTAATATGGATCCTCTGGTCATTGCACATTGGATCAAGGACATAGGTTTTGTTTTCATAAAAATTGGGGAAATAGCCTTGAAAATTGCAGTAGCGAACACTTCATTTCATACTTCAGTATTTTTAATGTATACTGTCATTGATTAATTAAGATAAGTTTTGGGAATGGGTCGAATTACGTAATGTAAGGTGGTCTATTATTAAGAGTGATGCTAAACAGCACATTATGGTTGTTCATACACACTTTTTTTTTTTATTGTTTGAAGAATTTCACCTAATAAAATTAAATTTATAATTTCTCTCTAAAATTGATGAAAAAATAATTATTATATAAATGAATATTAATGTATTATTGTTTTTTCGAATACATTAACTATTATACTCTTGTGTAGGTGGCCACAATGTAGCAGCTCAGCTTTATTGTATTATTGAAAGGTTTACCCAAACTCAAAATACATATGCAATAGATGTCAACTTTATTAATCAAAGAAGTTGGTGAATATCGATTGCTTTCAATGAACTGAATTCAGTTCTGTTTTAAAGTTGGCATATCTCAATTTGAGTCGACTTAATTGAGTGGATTACACCTCATATAACATGTATCGATTTTGTGGCTAATAAATTAGTTGGTAGAAGATGATACTCGAAAATTGTAGAGATTTAGGGAAGTTAATAATTGTTGGGGGTTGTATTATATTATTGCCTGATGTGCAATTCTAATAGATGGAACAATTCCTAATTATTTGTCTTGTTATTTATGCATTGATGGGGCCTCCATCTATTTTGTTTATTTCCGTCACGAAAAAAAATATATTATAAAATTGAGTTTGAGGTCCGAAAGTATCATTCCATTCGAAAATCTATAAAAAATAAAATGCTATTTTGGACTTCCGTTCAATTATATTAATTATAATTCGAGTTTACTTCCCGTGATTAATATATACTCCTACCTTTCGGCTACTTTCCTTTGAACGACGCATATTTTTTTATGAAGAATAAAACAAAATAATCATAGGTATAGTTGCTGGTTAATTGAGATGACTCATCAACTACTAGTTTGATATCGGAGTAAATAGAGAATAATCATTGATTTATGTATCTTGTTAAAAGTTACAAACTTATTTTTTATAGACTAAGCCCTATCTCAAAACATTAATATGAAAGATATGTTTCCCTGTTTGCAATCTATTTAATATATCATAATCTAAGTATATTTCTTAAATCATGTTGATCTTCTTATTGTGATAACACTCATCCTCAAGTTAAGTGACGGAATTCCTGACGCTTAATTTGCTGAGAATCTTTGCAAAACTCTTCGAGTTGACTGTTTGGTTATGATATTTGCTAGTTGATATTCAGAGCGGATGTAAGGAAGCTCCACGATCCATGTTTTGAGTTTTTCTTTGATGAAATGTCTATCCCACCGCAATATGTTTGGTTCGATCATGTTGAACTGAATTATCAAAAATATTGATTGCAACTTTATTATCACAGTATTATTGGCAAGTTTGAGTTGGAGGGAATCCAATCTCACTCAATAGTTTCTGAAGCCACAGTACTTCAGTTAATCAAATTTTCACTCCTCAAAAATTTGCTTCTGCACTGAAAAGTGCAACCACATTCTGTTTCTTGCTTCTCCAGGTAACAAGATTCTCTCCAACAAAAGTAAAGTATCCAGGTGTGGATCTTCTATTCATTGGGTTACTAGTCCGATCTGCGTCTGTATAACCATGAATCTCCAAGTGGTTGTATTTTTAGAACAGAATACCATGTCCGGTTGTACCATTTTGATATCTCACAATTCTTAGGACGGTTTCCATATGATCAACCTGAGGTTGATGCATAAACTGACTTATTACTCCAACTGCATATGCCATATTAGATCTAGTGTACAAAAGATAGATGAGTTTTCCCACTAGATGCTAGTACCTTCGATCAGCCAATTCTCGCTCTTCCGTGACTTGTAACCCATGGTTTACAATCATGGGTGTGTCAGCTGGCTTGCAATCCATCATCCATGTTTCTGCAAAAAATCCAAAACATACTTTTTTTGGCAAATAAAGATTCACTTTGTAGACCTAAGGACCTCAATGTCAAGGATACTTGAGAGCTCCTAAATCTTTCATCTCAAATTCTGAAAATAAATTTTTCTTCAACAGTTCTATTCATTTTTTATCATTACATATGATAATCATGTCATTTACATAAATTATCAAGCAGGTGACAAGGTCTCCTCGTTTCTTGAGAAACAACGTGTGATTAGAATTGCTCTGCCGGAAACCATACTTTTTCATGGCATTCGTGAATCTTCCAAACCAGGTCCTAGGAGACTGTTTGAGTCTGTACAATGTCTTCTTGAGTTTGCACACTTTGTCCTTTCAAAATTTCTCACTAAAACCCGACGGAGCCTGTATATACACTTTTCTTTCCAACTCACCATGCAAAAAGTCATTAGTGACATCAACATGAAGTGGTCAATCTTGATTTACTGCTATAGATAGTAGGATACGGATTATGTCCATCTTGGCGATGAGGGATAATGTCTCTGCATAATCCACCCATAGGTATGAGTGTATTCGTTGGCCATCAATCGTGCTTTGTACCTTTTGATTGACCTATCTGATCTTCGTTCAATGGTAAAAACTCATCTTCATCCAACCGGTCGTTTCTCTTCTGGCAGTCGACACTTCTGCCAGATGCAATTTCGAGTTAAAGCTTCTATTTCTTTTCTCATTGAGTCCCTCCAATGTTTTAATTTTAGGGCCTCATCCACTGTTTGTGGAATTTCTTCTTTGTCGTATAAGGCTGCTTCAAAGGTCCAATCTATCTCAGTCAGGCTCTCTCTAGCAAGGTTTGCCACTAAATATCTTGAATTTCTTTCTATCTTATCTGAAGAGTACCTTTTTGGTGGGACACCCCGATTGCTCCTAGGTGGCAATACTTGTTGTCATATTGTCATGTACTTCCATCGACTATAGTAATTTCCTCATCTTGTTCCCCTATCTCGAAAACACCACTGTGGGAATCAGTAAGCTCGAGCATATTAGATTCATCAGATCTATAATTTCTTATCTCGGATATCGGAGAGGTTGATCCCTGGACAGGGACACTGATATATAAAAATTGATTCTTGGAACTGTTAACTTTCTCTGTAGGATCCGCTTCAGGATTCGATTTTAACACCAGTAACCAGCTTAGTGGGTCAAACAAACCTTCCCCTTGACTACTAAAATGGTATAAATATTCATTTTCCAAGAACTTATAGTTCGTAGTTGTATGGACTTGGCGGATTTTGGGATCATAACAACGATACCTCTGTTGGTAAACTCCATACCCCATAAAGACGCATTTAAGAGCACAATGTGAGAATTTGATTTTGTTCTGTTTATGTATGGAACAAAAATAGAGCAGCCAACGGTACAAGGTTGGAGGGATAATGTGGAGGGTATGTGAGTATGTGCGGCAAGGACATCAATGAGAGTTTTTGAAATTGAGGATTTTGGTGGGAAGACAGTTTATGAGGTATGTGGCGGTAGCTAGGGCTTCGTGCCAGAAAGAATGAGGTGTTTTGGACTCGATAATGAGGGCTCAGGTCATCTCAAGGAGGATACAATTTTTTCTTTCAGCTACAACATTTTATTATGGAGTATAGGGACAAGTTGTTTGATGCGTCTTTGTCAAGAAAAAATAGTTTCATAGTAGTGTTGATGAATTCACGTCCATTGTCTGATCTAAGAGTTTTAATGGTTGTTTGAAATTGGGTGTGGATCATGTTGTAAAAATGGATAATTTTTTGAAAAACATTAGATTTCTTTTGTAGAAAATAAATTCAAGTCATCTGTGTGCAGTCATCAACGAATATTAAGAAATACTTATAATAATGACCTCCCAAAACAGGAGCAGGTCTCCAAACATCACAATGTACTAACGAAAAAATCTCAACAGCTCTGGTATGACTAGGTTTAAAGGATTGTTTGTGGCTTTTGGCAAAAATGCAAGTCTCACAGTATAGATGTTGAGTTTTAACTAAACTAGGAAATAAAAGCTTCATATAACTAGTAGAAGGATGACCTAGACGTCGATGTCAAAGTCAAATCTCCTGGTTAGCAGTTTCTTAATAGAGCATCATAGTTCTCTATCGAGTACTCTCATCCACGTAATATAATCCTTGTCTCGCAGTGCCATGCCCAATTATCTTCCTTGTCCAAATATCCTGCAACATACGAAAATCGGGATGAATAAAAACAGTATAATTCAACTCTTTTGTGACATGACTGATAGATGATAACTTGTGTGATAAGGATGGAAAATGAAGACATTATGAATTTTTAAGGTGGGTGAAATTTTTATCGTCCCGACTCCGTGGTTATGATTCAGATCTCCATTGGTAGTTTGAACATAAGTTCGATGGAGTTTTAATGTCTCAATTATATCAGCACTGTCATATGTCATTGTATTTGTGGCTCCACAATAAAAAATCAAAGTTGTATCTTTTTTCTCATTCATATGCTAAGCAACACATGTAGTAGAAATATCTTCGGGAATTTTAAATCTATTTTCACAAAGTATAGGGCTATTCTGCAATTTTACATTTAATTATGGGCCCAATAGAGATTTATAGAAAATGTGGGAATTTCTTGTCGATTCTGCACAGTCCTAGGTCCTGATTAAGTTTGACCAAGAGTTGGGGGGGTTTAAATTGCAAGTATAAGAAGTGTGAGGGTTTGGTAGCAAACCAAACCCTATACCAGATATATGCCTTTCATTTCGATGATTCCACATGTCGCTTTCTATTGTTGCAGTTTCGGTTGCCTTTTCGTTTTCACTCCTCAGTTCCACCTCCGCCAGAGGTGGTTGGTCAATTGCGGTGTAGGCAGCTTTTTGGCTACTTACCACGATAGAGACTCCGGCCACACCTTATTCACCAGCTGCAACAACCACTCTATCCTGGTTGGTTTTGCTTTTTCGTTCGTTCCACTATTCGAGGTACCCTACTAGTCGGAAGCACTGATCTTTCGTGTGCCAGTGTTGTCCGCACTGTGTGCAAAAAAGGTTGGCATTTTCGTCATTTTCTTTGTCTCGCGATGAGCGAGATTGTCCCTTGGACGGTTGATCCCAATTTGCCGTCGGTTGACTCCAATTCACTATGGGTAGACTTCGAGGGTTTTGTGCTACTAATTCAACCCTTAACCCTGATGATGATGATGATGATGATGATGATGATGATGATGATGATGATGATGATGATGATGATGATGATGACTCGGTCTCGCCGGTGGTTGTTGCCGATCTCATAATGTGGGATCTGGCGGCCTCACATTTCACTCGTGCGAAAGCCACCTCGACTGATGGGTTTGGATCTTCCTTGAGTATCTCCTGCCGTACAATATCAAATGTGTCCGATAATCCGACCAAAAATTGGAAGAGACAGCGATTTCCAATGATTCAGTTGTAGTTATGGTTTGTTAATCGGTCGGTTCGGTTAATAAACGAACCGAATTGTCGGTTAACCGATTAAATTTTTCTTAAAATTTAAAAAACGAAACCGGTACCGATATAGAATCGGTTAGGACACTAACCGATCAGTTAGTTGATTAACCGATAACAACCGAAAACAACCGAAATAAAAAATTTATATTAAATTAAATTTTTTTACTTTTGATTAGTGGCTTTTGGAAACCCACTAAACACCATAAGCTAACAATCTGTTCGCCCCTTATTTTATAAGGCCACTCACCTTCCCCCTTCTTATTTCTAGCCGATGTGGGATGAGGAAGAATTTGAGCAATATAGTGACTGACCCCTCTTTTTATAAGAGCACTCTCCCTCTGCCCATCTTCTCTCCAGTCGATAAGGGAAGGGGAGAGTCTTACTTAAAAAAATATTGCACTAATAGTAGGATTCGAACCTGCATTCTCTAGCTTACAAAATAAGCGCTCCATCCACCAACTGAGCTACCAACATTTTTTGTTTAATTAACCAACAGTGTAAAATATATTATTATCTAGATCATTTTTTTCAATTCTTTGGTTATAACCGATAACCGAACTTTTCCTTACACACTAACCGAAACTGAAAATATCAGTTATCGGTTATCGGTTAACCGATGACCGATCTTATTCGGTTCAGTTATCAGTTAAACTAATCGAACTATCACCCCTAGTTATAGTTGTTCACTCCCTCTTCACTATATCCTAAGGGATTTGGTTGTCGTCGGTTGATAGCCATCCAAATTCATTGCAATTCGTTTCGATAATCTTCGAGAGTATTCTGCCCTTGGTTAACCTTGTTGGCTCTGACCTCCAGATCTTAGATTTGAAGTGGATGGACTTAGCTTCCATAGGTAACTACTAGAATCTTCCACAATTCTTTAGTTGTTTGTTATTGTGCAAAGTTGTTGATTAACTTTTGGTCTATGTTCTGGATGATCCATGAAAATATAATGAGATTGAGTTCATCCGATTGAAGGAATTTTGGACCGTTGAGATTAAGAGGAGGAGATGAGTCCGAGATATGGCTTATTTGGCATCTGTTTCCGATTGCCACACCCATTAGTCCCACCCAAAGAGGATGGTTATTTCCATCAAATTTGATTCCAAGCGAGATCTTTTCTGAATTTCTTACCAAATTGGCTAGTTGTATAGTGATTTCTCTTTGATCTATGAGGGCAGAATTCTTGACTTCTTCTGACATGTTTGAACTGGTTTTGTACAGGGTATTCTGCACTTGATTTTGGAGACTGTGTTTGGGAAAGATTTATAGGACGATGATGACGATTCAATTTGAGTCCGCCACAGGAACATACTTTGATACCATATTAATTTGATATTGGAGTAAACAAAAAATAATTATCAATTTATGTATGTTTTGGAAAGTTAAGGCGTATCTTTAATAAAGTAAGTCCTGTCTCAAAAGCTTAATATGAAAGATAAGTTTCTCTATTTACAATCTATTTAATATACCCTAATTTAAGTACATCTCTTAAGTTATGTTAATCCTTTTGTTTGTGATAACATCATCATCTTAAGTATCGTTCCAAGATGAGAGATTCATTGAAAAAATATATATCAAAATAACGAGGTTATGAACATAAAATAAACTACTAATATCTACTTATCATTATTATGGTTAATTTATATTTCGATGTTACCACGAAAAAGGAGTTTGTTATTTTTCGCGAAAGTTCCCAATATAATACGAACAAGATTAATTATACTATTGAAAACTTTTTTATTTAATATCTTGAATATTATGTGAAAACATATGGACCTTATCTTCTAGAATGAAATCAAATGTCACGATTTTAATATTGGTGGGGGGGGGGGGTAGGGCTGGTATTTAATCATTTCTGAGGCCGACCACGTAGCAGCTCGTGCAAGTGAAACTTTATAGGAATTTGTGATATCAAATATTTTTGAAGAATTTTCATAATTTGATCAAGTAACTCAAATAACACTTTCAGATCTTGAGTGGAGCTACAATGGAGCACTCTTTCTTTCTTTCTTTCTTTCTTGTGTGATGTTGTCACGTGATCAGAGATTAAATTGTATGCTTAAAATTTCCAATAGATGGTCTTATGTGCACGCGCAGAACCTCTCAATTAGTTAATTAATACTTAATCCAACTATTAATTAATTAATTAATATTTAGTTAATCCACGATTGTTGACCCAAAAAAATGGAGAAAAGCAAGTCCAATTGAAATTAACGCACATAGCCAAATTTAATTAAATCCGATTTCCGGAAGAGACTTTTTATTAGGTAGATTTGAATTTTGCTATGTCAAAATTCCAACTCTAATAACGAGATGTCATAAATTTCAAATTGCTGTATAAACAATATATGCAATGCAACCTTAGTCACCAAGAATATGAGATTTGTGGCAAAGTACAACGATAAATTTTATATTTTCAAAATTTCTATGCAACACTTTATTAATAAATTTTGAATTTAATCGAAGAATCATGGTAATACCAACTAACATAAATGAAAAATGATATCATCATTATTTGTTTATGTTTGGTATCGTAGTAAAAAAATTATTCATTTGACTTTGAAGGATTCAATATTTATATAATTACCTTCTAGAAATTGGAAAAAGAAAAAGTTAGTTACAAAATAAATGTGGGCATACACGTCAATTCCTAAAGTAGAAAGCTATTTTCTCAATACACACAAATTCCAAGGGCTTCTGACTAAGATCTCTCTCTCCCTCTGTATATTTAGCTCGTTTCTGTGGTGTGGTTTCAAACTTTCAGCATAATGGTTCTCCATGTGGTGACTCGAACTCCTGATTTATTGATTGGAGAAGAAGCGTCTTACCAATTAAATTGCGCTTCATCGTAGGGGTGAGCAAAATATCCGATATCCGAACCAAACCGAAATTTAAAATTTTGTTCGGATTTTCGGTTCGGTTCGGATTATATTTTTGACAAATTTCGGATTTTGGGATCGGATCGGATATATTAAAAACCGAATAAATCCGAAATCTGAAATATATTTTTAGTAATATAATATAATATAATATATATTCTAATTAAGACCTTCAATTTACACTCTTATTACATAAATATTCAAACATGA